>JAODUP010000782.1:407500-412500 GCA_025642065.1 Paralvinella palmiformis | reverse complement strand
ATGTTCATGTGTGCACACACCAATCTGAGTGCTTGCTACTGACTTTTAAGATCCAAAAGAACTGTATATTAATGTCAATGCTTATTTCGAGTGTAATATCTCTACGAACTTCGCTTTGAATTATAGCACAACTTAAAAAAATGCCCTTACTGCGCCTTTTAGACAATGAACGGAAATGAATTCGATATAATCAAAACTTTGACAACACTACATGTATGTTTTATGCAATTTGTGCGTTGAAAGTATCACCGGTCAATTCTCAACTTAACGTGTTGATCGTCTGTATGACTATTTGGAAAAATGGAATAGCTGTATCAATTAGATTTACGATACTAATGACTAAGCCCCTTTAAAGTTTAATAGGTTAAATTATTGTCGACATATCGAATGAACTAAGAATGTGATATTTAGCAAGATAAATTAAGTGCTTTTTAAAAAGTAAATACGTGTTGCAGAAAGGTAGGAATAAAAAAGAAACGAAATGAAATTATAAATATTTCATTTTACATAAATTCTTTAAAACTTTTAAAATATGCTTATAGGATATCTGCCCATTTTAAAATGATTACGTAGACGACCATATGGTGATACTACTGTGACACCGTGATAACTTCATCATATTAGAAATTCCTTAGAGCTATTGGCATTTGATGGAACATATATCCGACACATGTAGAATGACATAACGGAATATCATATACGATGTGCAATGAAAATAATACAGATAGCACAAAACGAAAATGATAATATTTGCATCTTAACAGCATCCGCTCTGAGGCATTATAGAGGATATTGTTGCCATGACTGCTTGATTATGGATCACGTTTCTCATAACCGATGGCGCTTATATATGGTAATAATCTGGGAGTGCCCATCGTGATCGATTGTATTATACAAATTGTTTGTTACACTCTAGTCTTAGATATGGAATCTGTGGAACGAGATATATCAGATTACATAATATATGACACGATAACAAGGATCTGCGTAGGATATTGGTTCGGATTCAAAATGGATTTATCTCAATAGGATTCGGGCCGATCCGGATCGAACATGAACGGCGAGACCTGGATGGCGTGATGAGTGCATGGAGCATTCCATCTTACACAAGGAACAAATGCTTTGTACATGTTCGTGTATTGTACCTAAGAAACATTCGCATAAAGGTCATTTGCGTACAATATATTTTCAGGTAACAAGAGAAAGCACTTACATCACATACCACCCCACGTAGAGAGTAGTAGTAGTGGTAGTAGTAGTAATAGCGGTAGTAGTAATAGCAGTAGCAGCAATATTATCACATTCGATTTCATCTGATTATATAATTAAATTCTCTATTTATACTTAACTTTCAAGCGTTAGTACATTGACGTTATCATAATGCACATTGTATGTATGTGTGGTCTATCGTGTTTATATTAAGATGGCTTAGTTGTGTCAAATTATACCTGAAAGCTACTGCAATTTCTGTTCAAAAGTGGTTCATTTAAATACCCGTGTTGTAAGGAGACGGAATTGGTAAATTGCCAGACCCAAAGTATCAACTCTGTGTGTAACATTTATGGAAGGACTGGATATAAATTACAGATCTGTTGTTTGGGCATATTTCAATATATTACTAATTCATTTAGTTCTGTAATAAATTAACAGTACTTTATATAAATGAACCCAACACCCAGTGTCGTAGCGTGGGTTATGCTGGGTGCACAGGGCGACCACTTTCGGGGGTTGGTCGGCAATACTAATTTTTAAAATTTTCCTGTGATTTTGAGGTATTTGTTTGGTGATGGTTGTTGTCCAAAATGGCTGAATTTTAGAGTTGGCACCATTTGTAGTCGCGCTGTCGTTCCCCCCTCCTCCCCAGGTAAAATCCTTTATATACGCGTGTTTGATGCAGTCGAAGGTGTGTTACGTTAAGGGGGGGGGGATTTGGCTACAGCTCACAGCGACCATTACCCACGCTACTCATCGGCCAACATCAGAAAATGACAGCCGTTCTGTTTTTGTTAAGATATCTATGACTGATAAATTTATTACAAATTAGTTTACTGTTACTGCATAATATTAACATATACAAGTGTAACATCCAAATATTTATCCATAGCCTTTTGATCATCTGACTTATAAATGCTTACCTCAATATGACTATTTATCAAGCACTCCTTATATAACAATTATCGATTAAGGCTAGCTTCCCTTATTAGCTTTAATATATTCTTCTATCCTGTTACCGAAATATCTGTCCTATGTTTTTTTCTTGTTGCTAGTTACTACACCGCTTCATTGGCCACATGGGTAGAGTGTGAGACTATGTACCTATGGCTATGGTCATGCTGTGCGGGAGGTCGCTGGTTCGCGCCTCAGCCGTGGCGCTATAGTACGCGGGGTTTTTCATCAAGCCACGCAACTGGCAAGGTTTTCTCCACCGAACATGCCATTTATTCTAAATTCTAAATTTGTACCACACATTGCCATATAAATACCCTCGCTATTACCGCCACACACTGAGCGTGATTCGTTTCTTATATTCTGTGGATTAATTGACAAACTACCAAGGTCATTAGGTGGCGATCATGACGGTGCTGATAGTACGATCAGTGATAGATTAAATAAAGTGATAGTTGGGGTTAACATAGGATCAAAAGCCGCGTGTAATTAACAACCCTGAAAGCCGCCAATAGACAATGCGTCCCCCACTCTACTGCCAACCCACCACAACGCAAACTTGTGTATTTGATACAATGCGAAGTAATTGTCTGATACATATGAACAAATGTGCAGCAAATGGTATTTTAATGGTAGTAGAGGGAGTAGTACTTTTTCAGGTTATTCATATAACTATAACAGGTCAGTCAGTAAAATTGGTATTACAACTATTACTACACGTACACAACTTGACGCTAGTAGCAGCATTGATGATGATGATGATGATGATGATATAATAATAATAATAATAAATAGTATTATTATCAGCAGTAGTAGTGGTGCTAAAGTAGAAGTAGTAGCAACAGCAATAGTAGCAGTAATAGTAGTAGTAGTAGTAGTAGTAGTAGCAGTAATAATAGTAGTAGAAGTCATGTTTATATCGGATCAGTCACTGAGATGTTTCACGGCTATTCCATAAACAAAGGCTTATGCTTAATTAAAATAATGAAATTTCACAATGTTCGTAAAGGCAACATACAACTAATATTACAGTTAGGAATTCGATCTATAGATGTCTTCAAATTATGAGTCCTAGTTTATAACAACAAATACAATTCCACTGAATGTTTATGAAACTCCACGATGCCCCCCCATGGGTGAACGTATCATTTCTGGAAATATAAGTGAGAAGTAAAAACTTTATGTAAATGTATATTACTACCACAGAAGACAATTTCTACATAACGGATTTGATTTACATTTGCTTTACCCAGCATTAACTGATAATAAGTTTTTCTATGTTATAGATCTGTCAATGTGAGTAAAGTATCCTCCATTAGGTAACGTTTTAAAGCAATTGAAGAACGGTGTTACAATATTATCACCAGTCCCGAATAATCACATTATAAATGTTCTACGTGGAACTGGACACATTTGAGTTTTATAGGCTAGGCTAGAATCATCTCACCGAGAAACGTCTCAATGATGTGCGGTTAAATTTAGTTTGTTGGGAGGGCACTATGCAATTATCGTTGCAATACGTCTTTCAAAACAATTAAAAGAACACTTCTTGTTACTGAGCACGGACAATTAGTGGAAACGAGAGTTTAATTATCTCCTAATAGGCAGGACATAACGTAGATGGACAGATGTCATAGATCCATTTTGTTTGTTGTACTACGTGATAGCTAATAGAGTGAGAATGTTGACCTACTTGGAAAGGCTCAGAAACTGTTTGTCAGTCTGACAGTTTGAATAACACTGTGACTATTGCTATCGTTTACACCGTAGCTGATTAGTGAATGAAAAGGTGTTTTTGAAAACTGTTATTTGGTGTAGTATTCTTTTAGTTAGCTCTTATTACATAGATGTAGCAATATATGTGTTTTTATTAAATAACAAAAGAACATATATATATATAATAATAATTGCAAGTTTTATTGCAGTTAATGTAGATTATTCACATTAATTTGAACCATGTTATAGTTTTTGGGTATTCTATAACATTAATGGGTTATATTTGTGTTCTTTAACTAATTTATTAAAACGACAGCCTTGAGTTGACATTCTATTACCTGTACAATAGAACCACGAAAACAGTTTTGTATCTGAATTAACCAAAATAGTGGATTATACTACCACATCCTGACTTACAATTTATACCAAGATGATCAAATTAATTCTAATAACCTTAAATTTTTTTGGGATAAGATTTATAGCTGTACAAGGTTCAGAATTCGAATTGATATGCAACTGAATGAATTCTATCGCAAGTGATGATGTAAGTCGAAGTCTGTAGGTATTACCTTTTTTTAGAGTAGGTTTATGTACTTCTTTGACATTTTCATTAGATGCTATTTCGAATGGAATTTTCTACTAAATTGGTCGATGCGATAAGCTTGTAGCCTTTACAGGTATTTATTGCCATAAAACAATTATGATCACACATGCCTAAATTCGAGATGGCCCACTTCCACCACTGGCTCGTCTAAGTGGTATTTTGTGGGTATAATTATATCTAGATGTAATGGAACTATCTAACATTAACACCAATGGCAGATGTAATATAACTATTGCCTGACATTAACACCGACCGTACTGCCAGATGTTAACATCAATGTTGATGGGAATCCGGTGGTTGTTCTTTATTTCTGGCGAAATGGTTTCATTGGGACTATAACTTGGTGTGTGAAAACCGGTTATAATGGATATAGACTATAAAAACTCTCCTGTGCCACACGAAGCTGCTGTAACAGGGAAACAACTATGATAGGCGCGTCAGCGCATGATAATGTTACACATGTGTACATATATCAAAGTTAACGCTGTTTAATCCTTAGTACTTTATGCAACAG
>JAODUP010000782.1:352500-402500 GCA_025642065.1 Paralvinella palmiformis | reverse complement strand
AGGGAATGTTTTAACTGATTAGTGATGTGTTCGTTTGTCCTCCTTCATTCTGGGACAGAGACGTTCAGGATATTTGTTATATTATCAGCCTGTATGGATCATGTGACAAAATAAATATTACCATCCGCCTGTTTAACCAAGGTGGATGGTGGTGTACGTAGATCACGCGGTTATTAGTACAAAGCGTTTTTACGCCACTTATCAACATGTACCAACTATATGTTGGCTGCGTGCTTTATACCTCTAATTTTATTTTACATGGCTGAATTAATATTAAATGTAAAATATAATGCTGAAATAGTGTGTCTCTTAATAGAAATTGCGTTTATGTCTGACGAATGGAGTAGATTCTTCATGATTAAATATGTATATAAACAAATTAGAAACGGATTAGTTAAAAAACACAGCCCTGATATAGACTTAGTTGAACACGACGACTCAAAATAATAATCACTCTAACATTTTGTTATATCACATTTTATGCTATCTTAGTACTGTAATGTAAGAGCGCCTATTTATTTCATTATTATAAAGCTTCCAAAACGATTTACCTTTTTGTGGAATAATATAATGTCCTACATTGTTTTCAGTATTGGAATTTGTGTATGTGTGTGTGGGGGGGGGGGGCTGGGCTGTTTGTGTGTGGGCGTGTACAACGTGTCATTGTTCATTTCATTCACCCCTGTGTTATCAATAGCCGAGTGTCTAACAGTGGAACAAAATATGCACCAATGGGCTCGCGAAGGATCAGCATATGAATTAAAAGGTACATTCCAAACAAGTTAAATTTCCTGAACATTAATTTATTGAGCGAATGGAAAATTAATAAATACATCTCAAGCTTATATCAACCATAAACGTTAAATTAGTGCTGTCATCAGCAGATTAGATAATACGAGACACCCTCATGAAGGCTTTACCTTTATTCTGAGAAAGTAGGTAACAATACGTTACCATTAATACTAATATCAGGTTTGGCATAACAGAGATATAATGATCTGATATTTTGAATACTATCTAGAAACATGTAGGTGCTTCATTTGGGTATCTTGAAAATCTATTATATTCTTTAATTTGTTCATCCTATGTGCTTTATTATACAAAACATATTATTACCCTAGGAAGTATGGTTCTATATCTAATTTACAGGTCATTCAACATAAAACTCTTGATAGTGCACAGTGACAATGCTGAGACTCTCGATGAAGGATCTATGGTTGCATTAATTATGCTTGATTTATCTGCAGCCTATGATATAATAGATCACCCGACACTACCGAAGTGTATTAGATATCAAGGAAAAACCCCTTAATTTTAGCAATATCTTACTTCATCGACCGACCTCGGTGTGTTTCAATCGTCGATGAAACATAACAATATGTAGGTTTTGATCTTGGTGTAACACAGTGATTCGTTTTAGGATCACGAATTATCGTATCTATGCCAAACTAATTGGTGAAATTATTAAATGACATAATATTAAATACGGATGATAGTCAAATATGCATCAACATAAAGCCATGTTATAAACAAAATGATATTTCCCTTCAATTTAAGCTTCTATTGCAGACATACGTATTCGGATGAACAGCACCATACTTAAGATCGAATACATTTTTTCTTATCCAAATAATATGTGAAGAAAACGAGAATCTTGGCATTAATGTAGGATCTAATTGTGTAAATTAGTTCATTTAGATGATAAATCTAGGGCTTACGTGAGATTATACTCTAGGCATGGAGAAGCATGTGAATTATGCATATAATTCCTGTTGTTATCAAATAAGGGAAACGTAGTGATTATTCGTAAGTATATAAATGATGAGAACTCTTAGACTTTAGTCTAAGCCCTTTTAATTGCTCGCCTGGAGTATGTAACTGCATCATAATGTTTAATGCCTCTTTCCTTATCCGAGAAATCGTCTATTTCTTCTGCAGAACTGTGCTGAACGTCTGATGACATGTCATCACAAAAGGAACCATAATATGCCCAGTTTTTGATCTGGCTGCTGTGGAATAGTACCACTATATCTAAGCCGTATTATCCAAACGTATATGCCAGTGATACTGCTGCGATCTATGTCCTTTTCACTTCTGACGGCGCTAAAAAGCCACACAGCAATGTTAAGAGACGCATCATTTCAAGTATCAGCTCCCACTCCGTGAAATAATTTGCCTAAGCATATTCAATTGACGGCAGGTAAAGACATATTTAGTGAGGTTCGTAAAACACACTTTTGTACTTTATCTTATTTATAATATCTATAGGCCAGTCTATTTATCTATATGTGCTATATGAGCCAGAATATGTTTCAATTGTGTTTTCAATGAAAGCCTATTAGAGCAATTCAAGATGAATAAATCACTATATAAATTGCTATTATTAGTATTTGGTTTTTCCATAAACCTTGAAATCAAGTCATTGATCCAACCCCGGTAAGCATTTGTTCGCTGATTGGTAAGTTTATAGGCAGGCCAACTGCCTTAAAATACCCAGCTGTTAAATATACGTAAAGAGTCAAACGCAAGCATTAACACACTCACACGATCATGCCCACGAACACAAATACACCCGTAGGCACATCTTCAAAAGAGAGTCAAACCATCAGTTTTAAATACGAAATTGTCTGTGGAATGTTTCTTAGCTAATTTATAAGCAGTCGTTAACCACAAGCCATCGTTTGTCTGCTTCGTGATTGGAGGAGTACACGAGAGGCGAAGAATAAAGTTTTGCGCTCTAAATCACTTCTGTTTAGAGATAATTACTTGTGTCATAACATATTTACTAATTGTTGACAGCGACATATCCATGGCCAAGTTATGTTAGTGAAACTTCGTTAAAGAAGTAGCAGAGTGCATAGTTCAAGTTATTTGAAGCATTTAGAAAAGATTGAGAAAGTTTGACATTATTCTTTAATGTTTTGTTTTGTCTCCAAAATGTCATTTTGTGTGCGTTTTTGTGGATATATATATATATATATATATATATATATATATATATATATATATATATATTAATTGCTGCACGATTCCTTTTCTCAATTCCTATTCTCATTCATATCAATAAATATGGATAACGATTTCAAGATGCATAGTCTTAGTTACAAATAAATTTCTATTTTCTAGAAATGGAGCTAGTGTTTTTCCTGACGCAGCTATTATAAAGGTTTATAACATTTTATCTGGACAGGTTCATCGGGGATTATTCTTCTTAAAATAGTGCAATGCACGATGATGACAAACAATCACCATAGTTAATTATTATTCTATTGGCTGGCAGGGACACCTTTTCAAAGCATGAATCGGGGCTCCTCTATGGCCTAACTAATAGCGCGGTTGACAACAGATCTATAGAACCTGGGTTCAAACCCAGGTGCCATCGGAAGGGTGTTTCATATTTCACTTTACCTCATTACATTTGGGGGTGGCTCGGCCCACTAAGCCTACCTTGAGCACAAACGTGGCCATAAAACAGCAACACTTACATATCAAAGCATGAATTGGTACTAAACCAAATCGCTTTATGCTCATTTTCGGCTCTTACACCTGATGAGAAACGAAAAAACAAAAACAAAGATTAAACACAATGCAATAGGAATTGCAGGTGTGACAGTTTCATTTTCATGTTAAATGAAGGATAGATGGAATAACTAATTTTCGGGTTATCTATTTGATGGATATTTGGTTAATCGAATGATTATATCAGGTTCGTCCTATACGTATTATTTAGGAACTTAAAGTGTTCATTATTTGAAGATAATAAATATTCCTACATGTTTGATGACACTGTGGAAGATGACAGTGCTGATGCTAATAAAAATAGCTGTAAAGACAGCGTATCTTATTGGGTAAAAAGAAGCATTAATTAATATATTCAATATGTATGTATAATTGATTTCGGTTCCATTAATGCCTCATATTTTCATACTTATTGAATCAAATGACTCTCCATGAGGTAATAGTTCCTCTCTGCTATATGCTGTAATATTGTATTACCACCAGAGGAGTATTTTCACATACGAGATATTGGTCCTATTACAATGTTAGAAGATTTAAAAATAAACACAGCCGTCTCTTCTATATTTTTTTCTATATTTCCCAACCAGAGAGCTCTCAATGATAAGGAACGAGATACGGTATTTGGAGAAAGTGAGCAACACGCGAACACGTCTTAAGAACTAACTGAATTATCTCCCTTCCCTCACTGAACACGAACAATTAGTATAAATGATAATCTAATATTCTCCTAATAGACGTGTCAACACGTAACTTTATCGCTTCGATGGATGTGTTATTGTATTGGGGGATGATTTGTGGTGTAATAAACTTATAGCTATACAAACGTTTAAACGCATACTAGATTACTAGCCCCACCGTTGATATTCGCGTTAATCAACTAAAGTTGACATTTTCAGTAATTCGTTAATAGTAGTTCATATTCGCGAGTAGAAACATCAACTGCTAGGACTAATAGCCTGTGGTTTTAATAATAAAACTAATTGGATTTATACTATTTCCGCACAGTATATAATTCTAGGCCCGCTGCCCGTAGCGATATTATCTCATTCTCGCGTTCCTTCACACACATAATCGATGTGTTTTGCTGGTACGTCTAGCAGAGTTTATTTCAACTATACAAATATGTCTATCAAGTAACACGCGTCAGTATCGAGCTGCGAAAGTCACTGCTTCCCCGAGTCAGGACTTCATTCATTGGTGTCTTCACTTCTTCAATGAATCCATCGCTACTGGCTTATATAGCTATTCCCGGATCAGAAACCCAGCGTGATACTCAGTTATGTCATCGTATCAGTACTTAATTGATAACTCTAAAGATAATTTGTTTCTAATTAACTTAGTATTATCTTTTCATGTCAGTGCTTGCCCACTTATACAAAGTTAACCCTATCTCGTCTAAATCACCGTTTTATCGTTTATTAATTATTCCTAGCAATATGACACTATCTTTTCACGTAGTTATTTTTCAATCAATGTCACATTTATTAGGTACATCTAAATACTATGATGTCTACCGCTTGCTGTATTGCGCTGGGTGTGTTTCCGGGAACTGTGTGAAGTCTATTTATCAACGGTTAACTGAATACTAAAAGCTTAATTAGGTTATAGCCGAGGTTTACGGTGAACTTGACAAATCGGCATACTTAACAACAGGTAGCTTGGGATTTGATATCGCGTCATGTATAAATCTACGACAGTTTTATTCTTTCTAATTTGTCTTTCTAATTTGTCTTTCTGGTTTGTCTTTGTGATTCAAACTGCTTTGCTCGATATAAAGGTTCAATCGGGAAAAAGGGCAACTGAACTGAATGATGATAAATTAACTTTGACGCGTTGTTAAACACTACTGACTAACTGATTGACCCACTGATTATCGTATGACTGACTGACTGATTGACGGAGGGAGTTTTAAAATTCTTTAACCAACTATATTGACTGACTGTGAGATAACGTACCACTTTACATTATCAGTGGATCTGAATAAGGCATTAACTCGTGTCCCTTAGAATAGCATCCTTTATGCTAATTTTGTTTATTAAATCGATTCCTATAATGCTAATGAAACATGGACAAATCTAATCTCAGAGATGGAACACATCATTAGATATGTTCCATACTTTCCTAAATATATATATATATATATATATATATATATATATATATATATATATATAGACTTGAAAATAAATGGAATACAATTTATTGTTTGTTATTTTTTACTTAGAATTGTGTCTTTCCAGCGAAAGTATCAGGATATGTGAATTTTATGTATTTATCGATATAAGTACCGTATGAGGAATATGTTGATAAAATTGAAAGACTATGGGTATTCTGGATCATGGTGTATATAATGAAATATGATTGTTATTGTCAAAATGCTAAATATAGGATATATGGAGCCGCTAAGTAATGCATTAAATAAAGCAGGAATTTGTCAGGAACTCGACTTCAAACGTTCTGATTATTTAGAGTGTTCAATGAGGCACACAAAGCACAGTTAAATATTTGGTACGACCACCACGGGCATAGTACAGAGCTTGTACTCATCGAGGCATGCTGTCAATCAGGGTTGCCGGTTATGAAGGGGCAGAGCTTGCCATGGATCAATGACTGCCTGCCGCAATTCAGCCAGATTAGTAGGCTTGTTGGCACTTGCATTCATGGTGCGTGTTACTTCAGACCACAAGTTCTCTATAGGATTCATATCCGGATACACTGCTGGCCATTCCATGTGTTCGATCACTTCAGTTTCCATGAAATTGACCACTGTACGAGTTCTGTGAGGCCTGGCGTTGTCATCCTGGTACACACAATTATGCCCAAATGTCAGACGAGCAAATGCCAATAACTTGTCCCCCAGGATATGTAGGTACTGGTACTGATCCAGGTTTCCATCGATGATGTGAAGGTCCATTTTTCCACCATGGTGGAAAGCACCCCATATGGTAACTCCTGCTTGGACTCTAGGTACGATGCAATCTTCATTATTGGCCTCATGTTGCTGTCTGTGGATCCGGATACGACCATCTATCCAGTAAAAAGAGGAATCTGGATTCATCGCTGAAGATGGTATGTTGCCAATAACCTCCGGAGATAGTTTGTAGCCCAATCCATACGTGCCTGTCGATTACTTTGCAACGATACAATTTTCTTCAGAGGTCTCATGGCGAAGTAACCTGCGCGGATCAAACGCATATTCATTAGCATTCTGGATACATGGGGTATTAGTGAACCGTAATCACTCAGCATGAAGGATGTTTGCTGACTTGCTACGCCCATTTCAGCACAAACGTAGCAGTTAACGGTCTTCTCTTTCTGTTATCTTACGATGATGTATGGGTCTAGCTCTGGGTGTGGGTACGCCCGTCTCACGATTTCTCTTAAACACCTTTGAGACTGTTCCCAGTGCTATCCAAAGAGCTTGGGCAATGACCTTCTGTTTGGAACACATACGCCCCATGGCAATAACTCGCCAATAAATTCCTTCATTGAAATGAGGGATCATGATGTCAAGAAAGTTGCCCAGACATTTCAGCAAATTCCGCCGGCATGCCCAACTACAACTAGATATATCAATAGCTCTACACCCTAATTTATAGAGCCTCTGATATCACGCCACATGGACGTTGTGTGTTTTATGGGTCACCGATTCACTCAAAACAATACCACGTGTTGAAAACGTACGCCAAAATACTCGTCACGTATCAATAATTACGCTGATACAACTGAACAGATCATAAACACTAACGAACTGGTCCTAATATGCTGTTCCACAAAAGAATGCAACGGATAAAAAATATATTCCATATTTATTTTCATGTCTGTATATATTTATATTTATATATATATATATATATATATATATATATATATATATGGAGAAGAGACGAATTATATTATACTTCTCTGGCTGCTGGATAAATAATGAAAACTTTAACCATATTTCTACCTTTGTTTTTGCAGTTTCTACATCCTATCTCCGATGCTCTGCACTTCACAAGAGCATTCCTGCTGTGATAAGCACCATTAGGCAATAGCATTATTACTCTGTGTTTTGCTTTTCAATTGTATGCGATGCATAATCAAGTACTAGTGTAATTTTACTTTCTTAATAACATATTATTTTAGATTCAGTCTGTGTAACAAGCCTGGCATAAGTCTATTGTCATCATTACTAGAATAAACAATGAAAATAATTAGTAAACAAAAGCCATTGTTTCAATGGTTAATGGTATTTGCGTTTGTTTTCCTTAATCATGGATGTATGTTTCATTGGCAGTCTAGATGCATCAAATAGAAAAATAAACAGTACTCTCAACATGTATAATGAAGTTGGATCGTTTACACATATCTCGTGACTTTTAGAGTAAAGGTTTGCTTTCATCAGGTTTTACCAATATATACTAACTGTTCATTGTATGCGTCCAAACTATCACCCATTTGACATTGCGAGACTGGATATAAAACTTCAGATATTATTAAACCTAATTAAATAGGTGCATTATATTGTATAACACAGTTAGATATAAAATGTGTTTGTATATATAGTGTGTGTGTGTGTGTGTGTGTTGTGTGTGTGTGCACTCGTATGCGTGCCTATGTGTGTAAATGTATGTATTTGTGTGGGCGAATTCTTATTCGAGTGATATTATATGTACGCGAATCATAAAATACGAAAATTGTTAATATGCATTTTATTTATGTCACACTAATACTTGTGTAAAATAAGTAACTCAGGATCCAATAGAGAAAAGAAATACACGCTCATTAAGCTGTTGACGAATTTGCTTCAGAGTGAAAGATGTCCTGAAGATAATATAACATCGCTGAACTTTAATTTATTAAGACAGCACAACTCTAATGAATATATGACATGATTATATACAACATTAGTGTAATCAGAACCGCATGCGGCATAGCATTTCGTGGGATACTCCATCATTAAATGTTTTATGTTTTGAAAACATGTCGGTAATACGACATTGCAATTAACCAATATTATTGACATTTTAATATCGACTATAAACACGGTGCTTAAAGACCATCTTGTGCCTATGACACATACGACGTGATAACATTTTAAGTGTTATTAATTCCATTTCAGAAATACGTCAGTCGTTCCTGTTTTTTCTTCCTTCTAGTTCACTTAACTTAATAGGCAAAACATCTTGAAAATATACATATCAGTTAATTATCGCCACAATACGTGAAAAAAATTACTAAGGTAGAAGTATAATTGCATAGACATTAAAATCCATAGGTATATTTTGTTTGTAATACTGGATGCGGCTTGATAATGGGCCAAGATGGTAAACATCTTCTAAAAGAGGCAATTCAGTAAACATCTCGGGCTGCATGCTCATTCTCTTTTGATAATATGATTTATTTAATAAAATCATATTGTTGTAAGTTAATAATTAATAGCCACACACATAAGATAGGGCACTAAGCACCAGCATATGAGTAGACTAATGATTGAAATGAGCCGATGGGCCTTACCTAGAGATTACCTAGCCATAAAACAATTATTTGTGTCCATACACCTCTCAGCTGGCCGTGAAAAAATTATTTGTTTAGCCCTCGGCAACCTGATTGGCAGGCCAACACCTTAAAGGAGAGTCTTCTCAAAATATATATTACCTTAAAATGCGACATTTTATTCAATGCAACCAACTGATGTTATTCCTTGGCATAAGCCAACAATAATGAAGAACAATTAAACCAAATAACCGTCTAGACATCATTGCTCTCCTAAGCATTTCAATATTTTAGGGAGCAATGGAAATACAACGAATTACATTTATTCCATGCCTGGTCTTAAATTTGTTTTATATTTCGTTGATGTCTAATGAAGGATAATGTATAAATTGTGTTATACATTATTTATGCGCATAATTCACAAGATGTAGTATAAACCCATAATATGAAAGGAATTACTAACAGATTGGATTTCAAAGTAACTGATCTTTGCTAAAGGCAAAAAAAAAAAAATGATGAGGCTGATTAGGGAAGAATATTATCACCCTACAATTTTCAATGACAAAGGTGGATTGTTATGTATCGTTTGAAACATGAGGATTTTATTTTCTTATTTATTGTCAGAAGGAAAAGCCAACTAGGAGATGCAAATGATGTGAATCACTGTTAAACAATGAAAACTGATAAAAATTACAATAAGGAGTACAAATTAGGTTTTTAATAGTAATCAATATTTTATTTGTGTAACGCTGTTCTTTGAAATGTTAGCTGAAGCTAGTATTTTATGTTAATTTGCAGTGGATGAAACGGGAGAATATCCCTTATTTTCTCCTTTTGGTAAACAACCTGACTGGTATTTTGTTATTCTAAAATCGGAACAAATTACTAGATACAATAAACTTGTTATTTACTTTAGTATCGTGGAGACATCGTCACATATTGGTGCCAATGTGGTCATTATGTATCATAATTTATCAAGTTGCTATGTAAATTTGGGGAAAGTAAGAGTTGACACCTAACCAGGGTGATGAAATTTGACATGTTCACTTTGGTGCATTGAAGAATGATGAAGTGACATTGTGCGCTGAACCGTATTAAAATAAACCAGGAGTACGACTTTCCGTAAACTAACCAATGAGAGGTATTATCTGTGAAGTCATGTTCTAAATACGGAAAGCTGTTACCTCTTGAGAATGTTCTAACCAATAAAATCGAATGTAACCAGTATGGGGGTGATTTTGTGTACATATCGGGTTTCTAGTATTTAATCCTCATGCAAACATAGCTTTTACGATCAGTCTTAGTCGGTGCGTGTAGGACTTGCTTATCATGTGTGAGGGAGTTTTTCTTGTTTGAAATATATATCGTGGAGTGATATTATCGGTCGCATGACGGTAGCTGGAGTACATTTCGTGAATAATAGGACAAATATCCTTGGCTTTGACTTTCGATCTAGATATAATCCTTATACGTTGATTTAACGCCGTCGACCTTGGTGTAACTCCTTCGAACTTGGTGTAACCCCGTTTGACCTTGACGGAACTCGGGTCTAGACGGCAAGCACTCGAGGAATTGTCATTTGATACAACGACGCATTTGTGGATCTTCCTAAAGAGAAGTACATGATATTTATATAGCGAGCTGTGAATATTTACATTTTCGACCTATGAGAGGGCCGAGTTTATTTATTCTTCAAAGTGACTGAAATCGGATCAACAGTGGAATCTATTCTTGATTAAATGCGTTATTTTGTAACTCTTTGTTCTCGCCCGGGTGTCTTGAGCTGCTGCAATTACATTGAGTGAGAACCTTTTATTTATTGGGTGATATGCTTTTATGCTGGTTCTGACAAACATTACATGAAATTGTGACAGACTTATAAAACTTGCTGCAAGTTTTCAAATTAACTGTAATCCGAGGATTATTATAGAGCTTTCTTCGTTTTTGGAACTCTACTTGATATAGACTTTGGAATTAAGCGGGAAAATATGTTTGTTCAGATATATCGTTCAGGCCACTAGTAACGATGAAGACGGTAATAATCGCAAAACAAATATTCCTCTAGTTTATAACTGAAATGTATTAATATTACTATATCACTATAATGTGGTATTCCCTTTTTATAAGCCAAACTTAGTTTCTGCTTTAATGAACTTATTTATATTTTACTATACGTCGTGTATATCACCGTAAATGTTATTTTGCTAGCGTTCACATGTTTTTCATATTGGCTGATATTGATGCGTACAGCATGTTTCCCTGAAGACGAGCCATGTGTTATTACTTCAGATTACGAGGAAATGGTTGTTTTCATAAATGCTTTTCTGTGCTTCATAATTCATACGTGTAATGACTAAGTGCGAACAAAGTTTAGTGTTAAAGATTGAAATCAGAAATCAACCACAAAAGTATTAGAGCTCTAAATAAATTAAGCATCTTTGGTCGGAAATAACGTCAATGTATCAAAGCTTCTCTACACACAAATATGAAATCGTTGACATGCTGTAATGAATGGAATATAATACTGCGTGAAAAGGAAATTAAGCTCTAAAGAGTTTATAGTCGGTCATAAGAAATGTATTTGTCATATAATTTACATAATTAATTTAAGGAAATTAAGCTAACGTTGAGCTTGGCTGATGGAAATCTGTAGAATACATTATTAGATTTAAATATAATGTGATGATGTAAACGTTGTAGCATAAATTAAAATAATAGTTTTGATAATAATTAACCCTCTGACATGGAATTATATTGTATTATTGGTATTAAAGGCTATTATTACCCTATTCAGGGAATTAGTACTAAAATGAGGATATTATTTAATTAGTGCCATTCTAAAATAAATAAATTAGCCTTGCAAATACTGAAAAATTAATGTTGACAGCTTTTAGATGAGAATATTACCAAAATCTAAACTTGATAGAAGATATATATATATATATATATATATATATGTGTGTGTGTGTGTGTGTGTGTGTATGTGTGTGTATTTATGTAGACATTATTCAAAGCATATTCGATATGATTACTATATAATAAAAAAATATTTTTGAAATAATACTATCATTAAATCTTTGAATATGAATTTTATACCCAATTGCTTCCTGTTCTCGGTCACTAGAAAGCCATTAATGAAGTCGAGTCCAATTAATACTAACAAATCAAATATTATCAATCGTCTTGAACAATAATAAAAGCTTACTTATCGTTTTGTTTATACGCATCATAGATCTTCCACTAAAAATGAATGGAGATAAAAACCGAAATGTTTTAAATAACAATAACAAATTTGGAACCCCTGAGCGTAATATTTCAACCGCCGAGATTGACTTCGTGTTCTTGAAATTGGGTTAAAAATATCTAGCTGTCCCATCATTCCTTATATCCACTTCTTATCTTTTAACTAACAGTAACAAATTGCTTTGACCCTCAAATGTGCTGTCAAGAATGTTTCTTGAAGAATTACTTCGCCATTTAGCATTCCATAGGCTTTCGGGACACCATTGTTCCCATATCTAAGGCGGTTATAAAAGGGGTTACGCCGACTCAACGTTTTCATGCATAGATATTGAGTAAGAAATACAGGATATTTTGAGAATGGTTATAAAATGTCCATGGCCAATTATTCTCTCAAAACCTTGATGGAAGATAACATGGACTGAGCTAATGACTGTATCAGATAATAAAAAGAATAGTTTCTACGGATGACCGAGTATTTTCGTCGAGATCAAATCGTAAATCACATCAGTAACATTTCGACGAATAAATACCACGATCACACTCTACAAAGTAATGAGACAGTTACCTATTAGTGACTCGAACTGACGGAACTGTACCGCTCACGGTTCCATCTTTGTTCCCTACCAGAAAGTCCCCAGTGATGTAGAGTCAGGGGCATGGCTCTCGGATACAGTGAACAATAGACGACCACATCTATAGAACTATTTGAATTTATATAGGTAAGTCAACGCGAAGATTATATGATTTATTGGGTGTGTTATTATACTGAATGAGCCTTACTTCTGATACAAACCATCAGTCACTTATATCAACCACATAAACCAGATTAATTGGCATTGCCTACTCGTTTTTAATCAGTAACAGCTGATATTTTGAGATACTGGCTAGCGATTTTACATTAAGCGTGTACACATCGACGGACATATAGTAGTGTGATGTATTTGTTTAGATGTAGGTAACAAAAACTAGAAGAAGAAACAAATTATATGTTAATTCTTAAACTTTTCACCCCTTCAGTCATTCTCTCTCTCTCTCTCTCTCTCTCTCTCTCTCTCTCTATCTCTTCTATCTATCTCTCTATCTCTATCTATCTCTCTCTCTCTCTCTCTCTCTCTCTCTCTCTTCTATATATATATATATATATATATATATATATCCGCTCTCTCATTCTATCTATCTATCTATCTAGCTGTGTCGCTATTTCCCCCCCTCTCTCACTCTCATTCTCGCCATCTCTCACTCTCATTCTCTCTCAGACTATGATATATATAACATATATCCCAAGAGAATCACTAACATTTGTTAAACTCGATATTGTTAAATATTGACGTTATTTGAAGTGATTGGCTGTCGATGTTATGGCAATGGATCATTTATTTGGTATTTCAACTGTTAGGTATATTATATCACTGAACCAGGTTGATATTGGGGATTTTATTACATAAAATAAAAATAGTACATAATTAATAGATTAAGACGTCTTATTTTCATTTCGATGTTTACCCTATCAATATACCTACCCATTTTTGTGAACTCCACGGTTCAAACGAATAACACATTTTTGCTACAAGGTGTAAATGGTACATAGTTTTCGGTATTATTATTCTGTTTCACCAGAATAATATCTCTTATCCCCCATCTCTATATATCTCTTTCCCTATCTTTCTCATCCCTGAGAACCACAACCATCTTTTCTTATGTCACTCGTAACAGTCTGGACTATGATATTTCAGGTTAGCTTTAGTCTGATTGCCATACATAATATTGAAATTCGTTATTAAAATTATGGTATGAGACGACTATCTGACTATATTTTGTTTGGTAACACTTGCCAGTGCCTTATTTAACAATGCCAAGGCATAAAGACATGCCATCCGCAGGTATGTACACAAAGGCTAGATATTCCGCTAAAGACAAAATGGCAGTAAAATTCTGATCAATCAATGTGCCAGTAATACCATCTAATGGCACTGATATACTTGTAGATCTCTATGTAATAGTCTTAGAAAATTTGAAAGCTGCAGATTTCCGTTGCGCTATAGAATATGTTGCCCACGGATATAAAAGTGATGTAAAAATTATTACTATTTTCGATATATTTGTTAATAACCATATTTCACATAATCGATATTAATTCTGTGAATTGTTCATTTACATTCACCCGTAATGTTAATGACGCAGAGAAAACATTTTATTTGAGAGGTGGAATTTAACTCAGAGGTTAACCAACTTTGAGTGTTCCCCCGTAGAGGAAGTAGATTAAATTTTCAATCCATTTAATATAGCCATTTCTCAATTATAGATAATCACGTTCAGCGGATGCATTATTATAAAAGACGCATTTCATATTATGATATTAATTTACAATTGTGTAATAAATACTATTTAATTTTCATCACAATATGATAGACGTGTCTTATAGGTATTAAAGTAATAAAAGTCGAGCTTCTTTATTAGGCAATCTATTTTCCCTATTAAGCAAGTTGTTAGAATGTATTTGTCCGAATATGATCTGATTACATAAACATATGTATTTGTTGATTCATGTTCAAATATACTGTCATTTAGGCGAATCATTTGCTAATACAATTAGTATTGCTCGTTTAGCAGCCTATATACATATGGTAGAATATAGAATATCAAAGCGCTTTAACGTCAAAAATAACATACTGTGATGACATTTAGAAAAAAAAGCAACTTGGGTAGCGAGACTAGCATATATGTCTCTTTTCCCCATTATATGATTGAATAAAGAGTATAGCACGTAAAACGAAGGAATTGTTTTCACTGTCTGTTTGTTTTCTTTAATTAGTCAGAGATACCTTCAGGATATATATATATATATATATATATATATATATATATATATATATTATATATAATATTTCATAGTAGGCAGTGGATCTATAGATGCGGGTTTTACTATAAAATATTTTAGCATGGCTAGGATGAAATTAAATGTAGAATATAATACTGCAACCACAATTTTCCTCTTAATATAAATTGCTTTTATGCCTCAGAAATAGAATACATATAAAACATATTAATCATTTACTAAAGGAAATACAGACCTTATATAGATTTAATTAACCAGTGGAGCGACCATTCACGGCAATCATCTCTATATAAGTATAAGTTTTCCAATCATGAATCAGTCTTATAATGATCCCAAAGGTTTTTATAGTCAGAAAGTCGGTCATTGGGAATTCCTATAAATGGAATAATATGCTAGATGGCATAAAATCAGTCAGGTTTGGTATTTTCTCTAATGGCCCATATATGGGTGGATATATATATGTGTGTGTGTGTGTGCTTGTACATGTGTGTGTGTGTGTGTGTATATGTGTTTGTGTGTGTCTGTGTGTGTCTGTGTACATGCTGTTGACCATTTTGCTGTTAGCCGTTTTATCTTTAACTGATTGTTTAATAACGAGACGAAATACCGCATAGACTAGCGAATGATCAATGCCAGAACGATAAGGTACTTTGAAGAGAACTTAACTTCTTTTACTGAGGCGATGGAGCGCCAATTTCAAACGTTAATATAAACAACACTACATGCAGCATATAATATAACGTGCTACTCCATCATAAAACATTGTTTTACGTTGGTAATGATCCATTGCCAGTAATGCAACCTTAATAGCTAAACTGAACATGATTATATTAAGACGGTTATTCACCTAAAGAAGAAACACCGAGAGTTGGTGTTTTGGTTTATCCCATTTATACCATTTCAGGAATACTTCGTTCTTCTTGGATATTGTTTGCTTGTAGTACTGCGTATTTCGACGGCAAACCAATCTTAAAAATTAATTGTATGAATTGTGAAAGTGCATAGATGGCCTGGGTCGATAACGTTTTCAATGGCGATTGTGCGGCTTGACATTTGTGTCAAAGATGTATATTATAGAATGGTTTAAATTAATTTGTATATAATTTGAACAGCACTTAAAAAAATAACATTCTATGTTAGGTTTAGGCAGTTATTAAATTCAAATTAATATAATTTAAATGAAGGCTCATTCTATAGCATCATTTGAAGGTTCAGACAATTTCATTTTACTGAAGTGACGTAATATTATATAATAGCTGGAGAACCGAGTATGTTCAGGACTAGTACAAAACTTCAATTATAGTATTTCTATATGAACTGGACAATTATAGCTGAGGCTTTTCAAGGTATAGATAAAAGTCTTAATTCCACATCAAATCTTACAGCTAACAAATCTGGATTATTTATTTATATCCTATTGTACGATGTCAAACTAATAAAGATTTATCTCAACTAATTGATGATAAATACATCTAGATACACTCGTCATATATTTATTCGAATTTGGTGTTGACCTTCAAGGATGATAGTCATAAAATGATAATTTTGGTTATTGCTTGTTATGTGTTAGATGGAATAACGTAAAAGAGAGTTTGTCGATCTCGCAGAAAATTCAAAATACATTTTCTACAAACGCTCAGGCACAAATAGAAATAGAAGGTACGATAATAATGGCAGCAACAAACCTAGCAAGAACAACGACAGTAGTAATAGCCTTCATTAGTTGGAAAATGATTTTAGCTTTGGCTCGTAGTCACAGCAACGAGCTAAGCCTTCAGTCTAAAATACGAACTTGTCTCAGAAATGTTTTAAAACTGATTTAGTAATATTCGTTAACCGCCTTTCTTCGTTTGTATGCTGTAAGATGGGAAGAGTACACGAGAAGCCTATAGCGAAATTATTTGCTCTAAATTATCTCTAGTTGAAGATAATTAATCGTGTCATTAACTATTTTTTAAATGTTGAAATGAGGCATATCCATTGCTACGTTCTATCATTGACATTTTGAATAGCAAATACCTACAGTAGTCATAGGCATATACCAAGATGAAAAATGTTTCAAATTGTTATGTAATGTTTTGGTTTCTTTTGAACTGCCATATTGCGTGCGTGTGTGTGTTTGATTGTATGTGAATGTGTGTTCGTGCCTGTCTGTCTGTCATTTTAGGTTTGTGCAGTTCTGTGTATGGGTGTACTTGCCTGCGCGCGTGCGTGCATCTATGTGTATTGGTGTGTATCTCTTGATGAGGTAAGTCAAGCCATTTGTGACGTATATCTAACAACCCTAATATAACTGTAGTATTGTTTTAAGTACGTATCAGACATAATGTCGGTGAACAACTATCACTTCGAAACTACGTACGAGCAATAAGATTATAGCAAAAGGATTGTGATTTAAAAGAAAGTGTAGATGTGGGTAATAGGGTAATTTGTGTGTTATGTAAAATCATATATAAGCATTTGCCGTTAGGTAACTTGAAAATGATCAAAAGTCATTTGCTTATTGTTTGCTTGTTAATAGTGTTTTTCCTTCTATTTAGAATGAAACTCATATGTTCATTAATGGCTTAATTTCTCCTTTTTTTAATACTATTCCATGGAAATTGTTATAACCGTTGGTATTTGTAAGTTTATTGCCACAGAAACTGGTATTTCGCTAAACTATAAAACAATATAATAAAAGTAGCTTCACAGTGATAATAATATTCACTGTAGACTTTTAAAAATAAATCTTTTCGTGTAGGAAACTAGTAAACGTCGGCACTCAGTATTTCGGTGTTAACTAAACAATAGGGCTCATTAAACGACGACATTAGTCATACTGATGTTGATGGATTTACGTTCAGAAATCCTCAATATCAATTCACCCAGAGATACAACACGTAGTTATATCTCTTTATTTGAAGTGGAAAATTAAGTAAAAGATACACAAATGTAAATAAGAATAAATGCAGGTGTAAATAATTAACAAATTTCACATTGCTATTACCAATAAAACATTATGATTGGAACAAGAAAAGCTTAACAAGTTTATAATTTGATGCCAACCAACAGATTTTATAAACTCAAATCTGTCCCGGTGAAAACTCATCTCTCAATCATATAAACACGCATCAGTAAAATACACTATGTTATACACCAAATAAACATGTACCGAACAATCATTCAGCTGATCAGTTCAATAGAGCTAAATACCAAATGGAATCACTATTTGTGCCAGCGCATTTCACCCATTAGAGTCTCAATGTTGGAAACAATGTTATCACCTGTGGCTAAAGACAAGGAAAAATGTATTATTTTTTTGTTATTTGCATTTCTTATCCTTTGTGAGTCGCCGGTGAATAATGTATTCAAGTGTACACATTGCAAATTAATTAACCAATGGTGATGAATTGCGTTAAACAGGTTGGACATAGGAATTATGCTCTAGAAATTCATAAATATATGAAGTAACATAGGTAACGGTCTGAAGGTATATAGTTTCCTGCTTTATTTTTAGAAATTGATTGTGTGTTTATATATATATATATATATATATATATATATATATATATATATATATATATATATATATAATACTTGCAAATACTAAGGTTGTGAGTTGGAATCATCACAGACGTTTGTTTATGAGATTTCTTCACTATGACATATTTATCGGTCATATTTCACTGGCCTAGGGTTAAACAACTCAAATGAAACAAAAATCCTCAAAATTAATGTGTTTATAAATAACTGCAGCATTTATCCCGAGAGATAATATACTTACAGATTACTAATTTATACATGGCACTAGATTTCTATTTTTGAGGGATTTTTTCTTTAATTAGTACATCCAGGGTATTCATATTTGATTCAGGTGAACATTATCACTTCATAGATAGGGATATTTCCATCGGCTTAAAGGAGCGACATTTTCACAATTAATGGCATAACAATGCAACAACATGAAAACAGAAACAACTGTTCCTAGGAACTGGTCCTGTATCTATTCCTAGACTAGCATCCGTCACTCGGCGAGGGAAGCGTAGTCAAGTAACAGACAGTAGGTAGAGTTACTTGTGAGGTTAGATTAATGGCCCTTCGGCGAACATCCCCAAGTCGTGTTTGTCAACTCAAAGTGTCCTATTCAATAAAGCACTGACAGTAGTTAAAGTACGTGCATCTGGACGCTCATACATAGAGTAGTGTGCGAGCTGGTCTCTGTTGTTTTATAGTAAAACCGGAAAGGAAACCTGCATGTTACTTCTCACACCTGATATATCATATATTCACAAAAGAAACCTTCTGTTCTGATATTAAACCAGTATATGTAATATTCGTTTTCTCTTTCTTATACGCTTCTCATTTTAAGGTTATTTCTGTCACATGACAGTAGTTATCACAAAATAAGGCGTATACGAAGAACCGACACATTATGCTATGAATCCAATGATCTCCATGGTAAGAAATAACTGGAACGAGTGATAATAAATCAACCTTTGCATGAAGGCGATGTTTACTGATTGACTGACTTACTGAGAAACTGACTGACTGACTGACTGACTGACTGACTGGACTTTAATGAAATTAGTACCAACTGGTAGTCAGTATAACTATGTAAACCAATATAAGCCAAGAAAATGGGTTGTTGCTGACCGATTTCCTATCAAAGTAAATCATCACTGCAAAATAAGAAATCAATTACATTAATATAAAGATTTAATGTTATCCTTCAATTAATCTAATTGACTATAATCAATGGCTTTAACTTTAATTTTGGCAATTTACATTCAACGATTTCCTTCAATTGCAGCTTAATATAGACGCCACGTCAACTTTACCGAACTCTATTCAGAAGCTAGAGATTATTTTGTTTCAGAATGATAGTCAGGGTGTTAATTCGTAAAAGTGAGACTGCACACACACACACAAACACACATACACACACATACACACACACACATACACACACACACGTATGCATGCACACACGCACACACACACACGCGCGAGCGGCTACCATCATCCACCAACCAAAGAATTGGCCTTGGTAGTCTTAAACATTGACTAGGAAATGAAGCACTTACTATATACATTTCGTATTATTCGAATAATGCAAGATTGAATATAAAGCAACTGATTATGGCAAGGTTTAAGTTTTGAAGAACATACAGCAATTGAAAAATAGCTATAAATAGGGCTGCTTAGATAATTAATCTAAACATTCTCACTACTGCCGTGATCTGACTTGGCTGTTTTACACCCAAACTCCACGGCTGTAGGTGATTCGTATTTTGATTTTGCTTGGCGGCTTAGGGACTGGTGAGACATTATACATGTCTCAGCAAGAAAAGTCGCCACTCTGGATTCAGTCCCTGAAGAAACGTCCAGAGTTTGAATTCACGGTTCGAGATTATCTGTGCCTGTGCCTTATTATACACAGCTAAAACACACACACACACGCACACACGCACACACATATATACACCATTTAATATGACTGTAGCAGACAGAGTACGCTCTTAAAGCATGTACTCCTGACTCAGGAATAGAAACACTGCATCGCATCTCGAGCGGTGGCATTGGACACAGCTCGTGTGGTTGGTGTGTTTTATATAACAAGTTTACTTGTATATATAATTCACCTTAGTTGTGTGTGGGAATAGAATTATCTTTCCTAGATCCAGTTATGTCCTGTCTGTACTATGACATTCAAGGCTAACTTTAATCTCCTCGTCATTAATAAAACCCAATATTATAATTATAGTTTGTATAGCAGACATTAGGTCTGATTTGAAAATGTTAATATATAGAACGGCAATTCCGCCATAACGGTCTGCTAAAGCGCCGATGTAAATTGTTATAATAGTGACGAGTAGGTCATAGTATTTATTGGATTTGTATGTTTATGTGGTATTTGATCCTCCAGCAAATATCACAAGGCATATTATGCTGCGGTTGTTGCAGAGTTCCGTTTTCTATGCGTGGAGACTATATTTCCCAGTCCCCGCATTGAAGAAAAGTTGATCTAGAGCTGTATATTCCATGTACTATTTGCGTCTTTGGAGGGACGCCGTTTAGGTGTCTGGTCTGGTTATCCAGCATTTAAATGACTGTAGCAGGCACAGTACGCTCTTAAAGCATTATAAGTACTCCTGACTCAGGAATAGAAACACTGCATCGCATTTCGAGCGGTGGCATTGGACACAGCTCGCGCGGTTGGTGTGTTTTATATAACAACTTTAGTTGCATATAAAATTCACTTTGGTTGTATGTGGGAATAGAATTATCTTTCCTATGTCCAGTTATGTCCAGTTTGTACTATGACATTCAAGATTAGCTCTAATCTGCTTGTCATAAATAACATTTAAGAACTACAATAGTTAGAATAACATAAATTAGGTCAGGTTTGAAAATGATAACATAGTTCAAACAGTTTCGAAGCTATGACGCGCTAATACGGTCTGCTTCAGCGCAGATGTCAGTCTTTTAATAGCAATTAAGCTAAACAGTTTTAATAGTAGTCGCTTCGTGACGCCTGCCCGTTGTAAAAACTGATCTTTGAAGACAGTGACAGTTGGGTTATATGGTGTATATAGTATTGCTTTAAAGAAAGATACAGCAATTGAAAAATAACTATAAATAGGGCTGCTTAGATAATTAAGCTAAACATTCTCACTACTGCCGTGATCTGACTTGGGTGTTTTACACCCAAACTCCACGGCTGTAGGTGATTCGTATTTTGATTTTGCTTGGCGGCTTAGGGACTGGTGAGACATTACACATGTCTCAGCAAGAAAAGTCGCCACTCTGGATTCAGTCCCCTGAAGAAACGTCCAGAGTTTGAATTCACGGTTCGAGATTCTCTGTGCCTGTGCCTTATTATACACAGCTAAACACACGCACATACACACACACACGCACACACACATGACACACACACACATACACACACACATACACACACACATGCACCCACATACACACACACACACACACACACACACGGCTACCATCATCCACCAACCAAAGAATTGGCCTTGGTAGTCTTAAACATTGACTAGGAAATGAAGGCCTTATTATATACATTTCGTATTATTCGAATAATGCAAGACTGAATATTAAGCAACTGATTATGGCAAGGTTTAAGTTTTGAAGAACATCTATCACCGTTGACTTACCTAAGCCTAGTTATAAAGTCTCTTCACACATTAAAACAAATATGATATAATAGATCATGATTTATACTGTTAATACAAACATACACATATTATAAGTAATATGCATAATTTGTATAAATGATACCAATGGTGATAGTAATAGATCAAAAAACTACTCACACATTATTAGTTGTGGCAAATATATACATGCACTTAGACAATCTATTTCAATTTTCTGTAGTCTACTTAGTATTTTGTAGACTTAAGTAACTCCAGAAATAATATAGAATATGTAATGATAATGACAAATGAAAGGTTAGAAAATCTTCTATCTAGTTCGTATTTGGATTTTCGCTACAGTTGAGTGACGGGATCAGTGAGCCAATGAGTCGGTGAGAGTTTTGTGCCCTGCAAGCTAGCAAGACTGAGAACGTATGGTCAAGGAGCGACACCCTTGGGAAACATCAAACAAACACAGCCATTAGTAGTATTCGAACCCTGACCTGGAGTTTTGCACCGACGCACGTATTAAAATGGAAGAACATCCCATTGTGATTATATTACGGTAATGGACAATAACAATAAAACGTATTTATGTGACATCAAGGTACTGATAAGAATCAAGTTAAGCACACATGATGTTACAGCGATAAATCCGCTGATGCATAAGATCCCTACGCATCAGTATCCAATTCTTCACAGGTTCCCATGATGTTATAGTGACATAACTTGATGCAATAAATGGCAATCTAACTAGTGTATACTGTGTGGTTTTATATAACACGTAGCTTCATCATAGAAAGTTTAAAATTATATGATATCTCTCAACTATAAACCTAGGATATATTGATATTTCATAGATTTTGCTGTCAATTATTGAAGCTTTTAGGCTAACTTACTCGAAGTGTTTATCATTATCGATTGTAAATTTTTATCCTCCAGTAGGTCAAGATAGAACCTATGCGGGGAGCGTGTCGTATCCTATTTGACCATGCATGGTCGTGCATGACCAATCCAGTGGAGTTGGGTTGATATAGCCTTTATTATATTGCCTTTGTTACATCTCGTATAGACATCTCGTATAGACATCTCGTATAGACACCTCGTATAGACTTGTAACTCTCTGATATATAGCATATATGATTATAACATTAATCGCCTTCAGCGAATTCACAATAGTGCAGCTCGCATTGTAACAAATACTCGGAAATATGATCATATCACCTCAATTCTTCAAAACCTACATTGGCTACCTATTAGACAGCTTATTCATTTCAAGATTGTATCAATAACTTATAAATCTATTAATGATATGGTACCCGAATACCCGTGTGAACTGGGGTCCATTAGAAAGTCATCCCGAAAACTCAGGTCATCCAGTCAGATACTATTGCTTGTGTTTCGACTCAAGTCTTCTGGTGATTGCGAGTTTGGTGTTGCAACCCCCACTTTGTGGAATAGGTTGCCGGCAGATATTAGAAATGCATCGTCTCTTGAAACGTTTAATCTGTTATAAAAACACACCTACTCAAGGTAGCTTTCACAGATAAATATTAAATATCTTTTAAACCATTTACAGGGTTTTTACAGACATATTATTTGGGGTATTATTATGTTACATATTATTGCTATAGCGCCTTTGAATGGCTTCTGCTAGTAATGGCGCTTTATTAAATATACACTATTATTATTATATGGCATTTCACATAAAAAACGATTTTGTTTCAAAGTTATCTTTAAATGCATTAGCACATCATCAAAGTGTTTCAATGTCCACCCTCTATTTTGACATTTATGAAGGCATATTTGTTTTCAAACACTTTCTTTGTCTAAAAGAAATGAATCGTTTCAATAATTAAAATATTTAGTTGAGTCATATGTAATTTGCTGTTACGTGGAATTTCGTTAATAAAAACAACTGAACGGTGTTTGTTATGTTGTTGTATTGTGCTGTTAATGTATTGGGTTTCTAATAATTAAAATCGACGAAGAGACAGCAATCCATGAATGGTGTCTATTATTGTTAATATAATGGGCAGTGATGTCTGCCTGAGGACAAACTACCATCTGGCTGTGGTTCCATTCTTGGAGTTGCTGCTCTCAAATACTGATTTATTCAGAGAATGACATCAGTAAATGGTGGCCTCGATACCCCCCACTAAAGCATAATTAACAATGACAACTCATAAATGTGTGACTGTTTTGTGTAACCGTTATTAGTTTTAATGATCATGAGGAGTGAATGTGTTGTTATGTTCCTGAGTGGAGAATATGAAAATGACGCAGCGGTGAAAGTTAGTACGTGTATCTAGAATATAGTCCAGAAGGTTCGGGGACAGTGGACAATTTCAACTCTAAAGACCCTCCAAACATCACGAACAACAACGTTGTTAACTTCGTTGATACAAAGCAGACATTTTGGTGAATTATACTAACCAGATACATATGTTGTTACTACGATAATTATTAGATGCTAGCTGTTAAAAAAGTGAACAGCTGGAGTTTCCTTCTAAACATCAACACCAAGACTAACATTGACCGAGATGAGACTAGCAATGATAAGCGGATAATCCGTTAATGGCCTTAGAAAATAATGACGACGGATAGATTCGGATAAGTATCTAAAGACGGAGGTAAGGAATGAAGCTTCATCAAAATAGTAAGTCCTATCATGACGCAAACAAATCACATCAATGGATGTAACAATTATCAAAATATTCAATATTAGTAAACAAAAATCAGCTTTAGGCGGCAATCATTCATCATGCAATTTACAGATGTCTTTTAGATTATGATGATGATGATTGATGTTTTACGGCCACTTTTGTGCAAGACGAAACAACCTTCAGGTATGCGCACGCCGGGATTCGAACACGTGTGGTAGTGATCTGTGTTCCAACACGCTACCGCTAGACCACGGAGGCGCCCTCCTGTCTTTTAGAAGAAAGAACAATCCCAGAAAACATATAATATAAATATTGTCAGTTTTAGGCATTTGGGCAGTTTATTAATTGCTAATTAACATAATTATGGGGCCGTCCATATGTGTGTGTGTATGTGTGTGTACGTGCGTGCGTACGTGTTATTGTGAGTCTCTCTGTGTGTATATGAAATAGATGATACTTGTCCAGTGATTTCTTGTACTTCTTCCCCTTCAGTCTTCTGGGGGGGGGGGGGGGTAACACAACTTGATCCCTGATTCACAAATGCGTGTTACCGCATCTCCGCGCATTCCCCTGTTGGACCCCTTAGATAGCCAATGGGCGGGGGGCTTTTGTGCCAAATCTACAAACAAATAAATATGGATACTGAGCACCACATATCGATTATTCGTGCAAAGAACGTGCACGAAATGGGGAATATTTCTCGGACGACATGGGAAATCTAAATATATGGCTCAAATATTTGCTGTTACACACATATGTAAGGACCTTTCCTTGGAACGTTAACTCCTTCTGTACTAGAGAACGGACTGAATAGTTTGACCAGAACACCATAATCCCCGAGGAGAACTGGATACCTCATTATTCAGCTCCCTAAGAGGAGCAACTTCGATTACTTGCTGCGTCCCTTCATGCTAGCCAATTATCCAGTTAAATATGTACTTTATTATAGAGAGAGATACGAAGTATGGGTATCTCTGAGGAGAATATATTGGATAATTTGGCAGCACGTTCGGCGTTGCAAATATCGAATAAATACCGGTATTATTAGCTTTTCCTCTTACATAAAACTTGCATTCCTTAGAGTGAAAGTCGTTGCCTACATTTTAAATGCTAACGATATGAATATAATAAAATGACCTATAACTGAAAGCTTACCGGCGCTAAATTTGGAACGACAGGTCATGGGGTTAATGGTTATAGTCAATAACTCCATTATATTAGATATGACGGTGTTCAGGGATCTTTCTCCCAGGACTGTCACATATGGAACAGGGATTAAGATTTTCAGATCATCAAAGTTACACAAGGAATCTCCTTCGGGAGCACCAGGAAAATCCAGTGTTGGCTGACAGACCTATATGACGTAAGCTATTGGGATCTTTAAGTTAACTCAAGTACCCAGATAGAAAAAATGATAATGAAAAAACTGTAAATGCTGCCTTCAACCGAACCTAAATCGCACTATATAAAAGGAAAGTTTCATACATTCCAACAGCGAAGGACTCCTCCCAAATCACAGCCATTTTAATCAAAACAATGCATTACACATCTCAAAAAACATATCCTGTCCGTGCTGGAAATAAACCTGTAATTCTCCTGAAACTAGAACAAAAGAGAAGGTTATTATGAATTGGTCCTCTATGGTCTTTGATGGACTACATGAGCTAAGTTATGGCCCATTCGGGTACTTTTAGAATACACATCCATTACATCAATATATCAGTCTATCATAAACTGTAACTGCAGAGGTTTAGACAATAGCTTGCTGAGATTAAAATGCCCGTGGGGACTTTGATCTCATTACAAGGTACTGCTTTTCCATTCTTTGCCTGGTTTTATTTACCCCATGAACAGTATCATTTGCCGGTTCCTGTCAACATATGATGGTATTTAGATGGACCACTTGTCAATACAATAAGTACAGCTTCATTTGGCCTTGCACCGATATTTTTTTAGAAAATCCAAAACTGATAACACAATGTGATTTCATTTCCACATTATTTCATTAAATAAAGAATGTAGCTGGTAAAATGAAATACATGTTTTCGTTGGTTAGTAATGTTTGCATTTGATTTCCTTCATAACGGAGAGAGACATCCAGGGGATTCGTTACATTACCAGATGCCAATCGTTATATGATAAACTAAACATTTGCCATCCAACTGCGTCGACAGATTGGAGGATTTGTACATTATGCTGTTGTTTCGATCACATTTAATTGTTAATGTTGCTCTTTTAAGGTCACATTTGTGCACATGATAGTTTAAATGGGCCGAGCGAAGTAAAATACGATTTTCAAGAGACGACGCATTTCTATTATATGCCGGCCATCTATTCCACAAAGCTAGAGCTGCAATACTAAATGCACAATCACCATATGACTTGAGCTAAGACACGGGCACTTGTAATAGTATCGGACTTGATGACCTGAAATATTGATATGTCTTTCCACAGGACACCAGTTCACACAAGTAATCGGGTGCCTGTCATTGATAGATTTATAAGTTATTTATAAAATCTTGAAATTTATAAGCTGCCTAACAGGTAGACAATGTAGTTTTTAATGGATTGAGGTGATATGATCATATTTTCAAATATGTGTCACTATGGGAGCTACACTCTTCTGAATTCGCTGAAAGCGATTGATATTACAACCATACATGCCATATAGCAGGGAGTTACACTAGTCCATACGATATGTAACAAAGGCATGAACCACAGTTACAAGTACTTCTTGTGTCAAGAATGTTTTTAAACAGTGGATGTTCTTAAGATAGTAGTAGACAGTTTGGCATACTGTTGTGACATGTTCATACATGTTAGTATATTTGTCAAATATAATCCTTTGATATTTTACTGACCCATTAGAGGAAATCGCAGATGTACCCATCTGTAACCCTGCTGTTTTAGGGTTTAAACACAAATGCACTTGTTTTATTTGCTACCAAATAGAGTTTATTCTTCATAATTAAACATTTGTAATAAGCTATCTTAAGCAATTACTTAAATAAAATAGCGTTTATATATATATATATATATATATATATATATATATATATATATATATATATATATATATATATATATATATATATATATATATATATGCCACTGGAGCGACAACCCATTGCAATCATAATTTTGTAGGTTTATTATTTCCAATCATGACATTCATCTTTCAGGACTTCGTTGGAGCAGATGCACAGAGCAACTCAACTTATATGTATCATGAAATGTAGCAGAGATTTCCATTTAAGTCATCATAAACATTCAAACGTCTTTATCATCAGAAAACAGCTCACATGATGAGGTAATTCTGTCTATTGAATAACCTAATACTGATGAAGTGAAATTATCATTGAGTTTAACTATTCCGTGAGTACATGTGTGTTTTAGGGTACATATAAAGAGGCAACAAGCACAGAGTATCAACATATCTAAACATCCTTCGAAACCTACCTCCATAAATCTAAATACAACTATATATATATTAATCTAAAAATAAAATGTTCCATACCTCCACATATTGATAGATGTGTGCGTATACCTAAGCATGTGTCTGGTCTACTCATCAGCCTGTGGGAACCAGCTAATTCGCTTTTCGTACGCGACAAATATGTCACGCCCACAGGAAAGCGGCTACATGCAGGCTACGTACAAAAAGCACGTAAAACACATACCATTTGATACCACAGCTCGCAACAAACAACACGTGCGTGTGGTTCAATGGTGACTTGCTACATACATATCATAAACTATTTTGACACCACAGTTTACATTCAACAGTAATTTTCTGTGGTCCAAAAGAAACCTGTATATAAAACATTTCGACACCTCAGATGCTGACCTCAGCTTTATTCTGGGTTCGAATAACTGAATAAATCCTACCTATATGAACCATGTATCAATACACGTCCGACTGGTCTGGCGTCGATGTTCTTCTCTAACCTAAGTGAAAATCTAAGCCTTATATATAGCCTCAGCGTGTTAACAAACATTACAGTTTGTTCATAACAAAGAGAATGTACACTAACTCAGTATGGACTCACTGAGGCGATTTAACTAAAATAAAAACAAAATAGCAATACTGCACAATAAATATCACTCATAACCTGGGTTATATAGAAGAATATATTTTGAAGACAATTAAACATCACTGGATATTCGCTTATTGAGGCAATGGAGTACAATTGAGTACATCTTAAAACTTCTAAGCGAACCGTTAATGTAATCAAGACTGCTTACAGCATATAATATCATGGGATACTCCATCACTGAACACTTATTAGCTTTATGTAGAAGATTGGTAACAAGACATTGACGCTAGCTCAGATTTCTGACATGCTAATACATTTCCCTGCCTATGATGGCATTAAGAATATCTTTTGCCCAAAATATATACGACGAATAGACATTTTATATGGCATAAGTTTCCTTTCAGAAACACCTCGGACTTTCCTGCATTTTAATAAGCTCATGCATTAATTTACATCACTAAGTGTGGACCATTACTAGAGCTTGTATTCATTGCATGCAATGTTGTAGAACAATATTGTTAATAATTCTAACTGGGGTTTGATAATGGGACAAATAGTTTGAGTCTATTTGTTTATAGAAACCATAGAACGACCGTTTTTTTCTGTACGTCGTCGTGTCATGTTGTCAACTCAAATTGATAGATGGCAGCTTCAAACACCGTGTGACAGTAGACGACTCACACATAAAACAGTCTGCAAAACAGGATTTTAAAGAAGGGCTTATTTAGTCACATCTTACAAAAGTAAATTCGTTTATTACACGAGTGATATCCTACTGATAGAAATAAGGGGACTATTTCTTATTTACTAAGAGCAAGCGAGAAAACTTGGCCATAAGTTCTTAATTTTTATATTAAACCTCGTAAGACAGTTAACTTTTTACAGAAACGTTAAAAAGGCCACTATTCAGTTATATGAAAGGACGTTGGCCATAGCTCTCCCTGAGTTATAAATCTCTTAAAAATCAGCAGTACGATATACGTAAATACTCACGTGAAGCTATACGTGAAAAGGAGCGTGTCTTCATATACACATATACGCATATACGCACGTACACACATAAACACACGCTCACACATAAACACACAAAAGCCATAGGCAGTTCCACGGACTCATACGGACGAAACTATAATAAAGCTTGAAAGAGAAAAGCTTAGATTTTAAATAAATTACACAAGGAAATATGATAAAAACAAACAAATAATAAACAAATCTAATTGTGATCATTTTCAAGATCATTAACGTTAAAACACACAATCATAATATACATTAAAACGAAGATAAATCTATCAAACCTTTCCATATTATTATATGTCTAACCTTATCTCAGATATTTTCTATCTTTTTTCCTCAGAAATTGTAAATGACTCAACTAATTAATTATCTGGAAACAAAATCGATTTAGTGAACACAACTTTATGATAGGTTTCCTGTGTCCCCTTCCCAGTGTGAAGCGTACAAGAGCAGAATGGCCTTTTAACGAATATATATAAATCAGCTAAGAAACATCTCGCAGTTCGTATTTTCGACTGGTGGCTTAATTCCTCTCATTGACTGCAAGCCTATGCTAAAATCACGATAACATTTTCTAACTAACGAAGGCCATTACTCGTGTTGTTTTTGCTTTGTTTTGTGGATGTAACTGGTACTATTTTGCTGCTGGTGCTATTTGTCTGGATGCGTCCTGAACAGTGTTTTGATTTGTGTGTGTCTTATTTAATCCACTTTTAGATTATACAATCTTACAGACAACAGACAATATCTCACAAAAGCGAATATCATTTTAAGATTATCAGCCTTGATAACCAACTACATCTTACCGTATTCTTAATGGGCAAACATGACAAACAATTGCGAGCAGCATGCATTGATGAAAAGAGTACCTAGATGCAACTATTGGGGTGCCTCTCCAAATATGCTATTATATTAAGCCGCTCTAGCATAGGAATTGCCTGAACTTTCACACACGATGATTCACCAGGACCCTTCGGTTCAGTTATTATTATTTATATAAGTAAATATTTATACTATAATTTGTATTTCAGAACAAAATAGCCATAAAAGAATACATATTTCCTTCTGTTCATTTTAAAGTATTGATAAATTTGATTTAAACCATTCTATAATGTTAGACCGTATGTTTATAGAATTTGACATAGTTCTACAATATTTCATATTAAAGTTGTTATTTGTATGGAACTAGTATTATGAAAATGAATATGTGTAGTTTTTTATAAACAATTTTAGTTAGGGAATACTCGTATTAGAAGAAAAACCATTAGTAACGGATTAATGCAAATTTAAATTTAGTAAATAGCCACATAATATATATCAATGTGGATTTCTATGATTTTTTAAATGTATATGTGTAATCCTTTGCAGTATACATTAAAATGTATCATCATAGAACAAATAAATATATAACCTATGATAGTATTTAAAATTTAGTTTGATTAATGTACAACATCCCATTTTATATGCGATATAAAATAGTATGAATTCCATAATAACTGGCAATAAACTTAACTTCATTTTATATTGATGTAGCCATAGTGGCATTATACTGCAAAGCCAATTATCTCCATCCATAATTAAACATAAGAATATATTTATTAAAATGCCATATTTTACTCAATACAACCAAGGGACAACCTTGTATTGGTAAATGCTAACAATCACGTTGAAATAAGCATCCGGATCAAAATCATAATTCCCAAAGTTTGGCACTATTTTAGAGAACAGCGGAAACCGTATTTGGTTGCACTGTTTCCATCGTCTATACATTTGCATCTACAGACCTTTTTCACATTTCGTTATTGTATAGTGAATCTGTACTGTAGTCTTTGTCTTATGTATTATAGATGAGCATACTCATAAAGAGCAACATGGGGGGAGGGGGGTACTAACATGATAGCTTCAAAGTAGACGTTTCATTACAAATGTTAAGTTGAAATAAAATGTTTATCATTAGATCTAACATAGTTATCTATCTAAAAGGTTTCAATAACAAAACAAGATCGCTACCTAACATGCGAGATGTAAGGATAGTTTTCTGTTATTTATTGCGATAAGAAATGAACTATTAACCCCCAATGACATCAAAACACTCATACCAATATATAATAATAATTACGGTAATGAACACAAAACGCTTCTTATTGTAATCAATCTATTATTATAGTAATTACATTACAGTGGAATATTAGCCCAAGCTAACATTATCCGGTAATTTGGGGTGGACCAAATCAAACAATATATCCTATTTGTCCATTTGTTAAAATAGCATGGTTGGTATTATGTTTTCTGAAATCGAAGCATATTACTAGATAAAACTGACCTATTGTTATTTTCAATTACATAGTAGGATTACTGTTTTTTGCCAGTGTTCAAACTAAATGTAATCCTTTAATTAATGTACAACTTTCGTATAATTGGGAGGAACTGCATGTAATGGGGTTTGACATTAAGATATAAAATATGTTCGTTCAGATTTAACTTTTATGGTATTAGTAAAGATAATGAGTTAGAAAATGGGGAAAATAAAATTTGTAGATATCCTCTGTGGTATATACATATTCTTTACTATTATTCCTACTATACTACTATTTTATGTTTCATTATTATGATTCAAATCTACAATGTATGCCTTAGTGCCTGTATGCCAATTTTTGTGTGACTATTTTACATCACTGTAAGCGTTATCCCGTTGGTGATTCCTTGTTTCCATATTGCATGATCTTGATATGTATAAACTGGTGTCCTGACACAGGATAGGAGAACATGGTCATTTTATTTACACTTGTATGTGCTACCAATGTAGTGAATGGTGTAAACGGGTGTGTAAATATTTTGTGTGATTCAATGACACCAGAAACTAGCCATACGGGGATTAGAGATCCCAATAAAAACAAACATTGGTGGAAATCAAATTCGTTTCACCATAGCCTTTTTCCATAAACATTGCAATAGTCTAACGGCGATGATAAATGGGATATACTAATAGATAAAGAGGATCTTAAGTTATTCACAGTTTATACTAATCTATATAATGCTTTGTGGGCGTAATTAATCCATAATGGGTAACATATGATAGTGAAGACAACTGGAGTTCCTTTGTGGCTGGTGTTGGCTTACGTTGTCCAAGTGGAGTCAAAGTCTCTAATGTTATTCTAATGGAAAATGACAATAAACCATGTACATATAAGATTAAGAATTTGATGAATGTAGGGCAAATCACGTCCATTCATGCGTCACTACTGATAATAATAGTCACAACCCAATACTTTACCCGTCAATGTGGAGAACGAATGATGTAAAAAAAAGAAATTATGAAATAAGTTCCGCTTTGTTAATAATTATCTTTGTGATATTGTCTTGTATACTAATACTAGCACTAACTGTAAACATTACAAACCGCATCAGAGATAGAACAAGATATTTTATTATTAAATTTGATACATATGCTTCATTCAAAACATGGACATTCCTTATCTACCAGGAAGTACCCTGAATGACCTAAATTGTGCAGATGTGTCGTTAAGCAACATTCATCCATCCTTATCTACCACGATGTAAATCATAATGTATCTGATAGATATATTCTGTAACATTCATCCATAGAAGCCGAATTTCGTCGGACAGCCTTATATACAAATGATACTCTTACTTATGTTGAGTATATGACCACCTCTAGACGGTTTTATAAATAAATATATCGAAATTACGAGACAAAGAAATTTAATCCAAGTTAGGTTATGCCAAAGCAATTTCTGTATAAGATTTAAATTCTAATTTATATACTACTTTGGAAACAGTAAAATTCTTTATGGTTTGTTTCTTTTAAAAGATTTTAATATTGATTTATTGAAATAAGAATATCAAAAATATAATGAAGACTCCGGTAGACAGTTATTTAGTGATAAATATTATTTATCTATAAATGTAGCAGCCTAGTTATTTAGCGATAGCATTCACACACACACACACACACACACACACACACACACACACACACACACACACACACACACACACACACACACACACACACACACACACACATACACACACACACACACATACACACATACACACACACACAACTACACACACACACACATATATGTCTCAACAGGTTATGTGTAAATGAACGCATTTGTGAACACACTGTTTCATATTTGCTAACACAAACCACTAAATATTCACATACATTATGCTATATATTGGTTTAAGCAATAAATCATCGAAAGAATTTAAACATACAAAATATATAACATGGTTGACTTAATCGAAGTGGGCTACCCACTGCTTTTTAACACGTTAACGTGTACTTTCAGTTGGCTATGGAATAAAATGGATATAACACCACTTAAGAGATAATGGCAATTCACTCAGTTACCAAACATAGACAGAGAATTTGGGTGACCAATAATTAATATGCCTAATTAATAAAAGTGATAATCATAATCGGTTGTGATAAATACATACATATGTTACTTATTTCAGTTATCCCTAACCTACTTAGTATCTTATGGGTTTAATAAACCCTAGATATAATAGACACCATTGACAGGTAATGACATGTGGATAGTTGCAGTGGCTTCTCTTTGGTTTGTTGTCGTGAATTTGCTACAATTGCATGAGTGACTGAGTGAATGGATGAGTTTTTTTAAGCTGTGTAATAGCAATACCTGATACATATGAGCCAGGGGGGACTCCATTAGTAAATATCTAACAAGAAAAGATATAAAAAATACTTTTATGTTACATGAATATGCTACTAACTCTAAAGCGGATGACGTTAATGGGAAGTTTAGACAAATCGTACCAAAAACAAACCGTATCCAAGACATCTTGGTATCCCGTACTCCCATTCTGAGACAATTCGCACCGCCTTTTGATCCTAAATAGTATTTAAATGTTGCATCTATGTCTATTCGTGTCTTTGTTTGAACGAGGCTATGTAACATGGTATATTTCGACATTTATAAATGCATGTTTTCAAATAATATATCTTTGTTATGATGTAAGGACTCGTTTCATAAAATAAACTATATAATAAAGTCATGTAGAAAAATCTCTGATCTTAAATTGCATTAATTAATATGTTACGTATTGAGTATCTAACAATAATAAAATATGAAGGGACAGTATTGGGTAAATGTGGGTTATTTTGTTTAATACAATGGGGACTGTTTTCTCCTTGCCGACATATTACAAACTGATAGCGGTTCCGTTGTAGGTGCTTCTGTTCTCTCTGCATCTGGATTTCTAAGTGTTGCTTTCGAAAACATTACGAATGCAGAATGAAGAAAAAATCCTTTAAAATATAATCCATATTTATACAAAAAATAATTAAGTAAAATATATGCTTTTACCATATAACATTAACTATGATGACTGATTCGTGTAACGGTTATCAGCATTATAGGAAATTAGTAGTGAACATTATAAGTATAAGATTATTTTCCTGTGTTAAAGAAATACAGCGGTATAAATTAACGACGTATATAAAGAGAATGTCGTTGAACCGATTCAAGTGAATTGTGGACAATAATTGCAATGCAGTAGATAATCTCTACTCCAATGATTCTATCAGCATGATAAACAATGACGTTGTCAATTTGGTCGATACAATGCAAGGCCATTCATTATGCTCCAGGTTTTGACTGGGGATAATAAGAAGATAATTCATAATAACTTTGGAAGGCAATGACAGTTGATAGATGAGGATTAGCAGCAAAATGCAGTGTTGTGGTATGAGTATGCAATGATAAACGACCACGGTCAATGGTATATACGTCATGGAGGTGAATGTAGAATTTATGAAAATGTCAGTTAAATATCAGTTAATGCAAAGTAGAGGTAGATAACATAACATGGAGCTAAATCTTTAATACCGTCCTAACTTCAACGAAAGCTGGTACCTCTCTAGGCATAGACTAATATTGTATCACCTGAAATTGCTTTCTCTCTCTCTCTCTCTCTCTCTCTCTCTCTCTCTCTCTATCTATCTCTCTCTCTCTCTTCTTCTTCTATCTACTCTCTCTCTCTCTCTCTCTCTCTCTCTCTCTCTCTCTCTCTTGCTCTATGTCTGTCTGTCTGTATGTCTATCTCTCGCTATCTCTCGTCTTCCCCCATCTCACTCTCTCTCACTCTCTTTTATCATTCCATATATATATATATATATATATATATATATATATATATATATATATATATATATTACAATTTGCTTATTGCAATAAATTTAAACTTATATTTTCCGCTGCCTTTCAAAAGGAAGAATATCAGTAACAAAACATATAAGAGAAGTAATACATCTTGAGGTGATGATGAGAGAACTGTGCATAGCTTTCAACTTCATGAAAGGTTATATTGTGGTTGTAAAGAAGCATCAATGAATACCTTTAATGTGTACATATTTTGGCTGAGGTACCCAGTACTGCCTCATTCCTATCCAGCAGATACCCATTTGTGTCTGATGGATGTTGTAATTCGATGTTACCCTCTGAGTAGAAATCGACCGGATTACTATGTAACAAGACACCTATATAAACGGTACGGTATTTCCGAGATTCTCATCTCTATTCCTGGTACGAAATATTTCAGTAATGTGGAATTCGTATGGTTCGTGGAATCTATGAGTAATAAGGAAGCAAACGTTGAGAACTAATTGAATGTCCTGATTTCCAATAACGAACATGAGCACTTAGCACTAATTAGGATAACAAATGTTTGTATTTGCCTGTCAACGCGTAATCCAACGATATTATCGCGCAACCAACCAGTAGGTGGACCTTAAGCATGTACTAGCTTAATTGCCCTTCATAGCCGTGATAGCGCAGTTAATTAGAGCATAGGGCTCGTATCCGAATGGTCACGGGTTCGAGGCTCCGTGAACTGCAATGTTGTCATGGGGCGACTGGTTCACTCATCCATAAATGAGTACCCGACAGGACGCGATGGCTATGTGTTTGAGTAACGCTTTGCGCCTATAATGGCAGCGTGCTTTGTATGGTCCCCTGGGAGTTGATATATGTGCTGGGTGGGAAGAGGTCTGAGTCAGGGATAATCATATTGTAAAATGCTTTAGCGCAGCTTCTAGATTAATAGGGCGCTATATAAATATCACATATTATTATTTATTATTATAAAAGGGTTGTTTCTATTCCTGCATGGATAGCCTCCGAATTTGATAATGACAGTTGAAAGAATACTGTATATGAATACCATTTCAAATAAGTAGCCGGTGATGTGATACCATGTCATGTATATATCACAGTTTCCTGTTTTCTTTATGATCTCGGGTATATTATAAGGTGGATTGTTGTAACAGCTGTAACTATTTATATTATCAATGAAGGGCTGTTATATTATACTGTGAAACTAAAGATCTTCGTGGAATTGGAGTATAGAATTTGCCTTTCACTATCCGACAGTTTTTGAAATTTAACTTGGCTATTTAAGAGATGGCGTATTTGTTTCAGCTGTCAGTGTACCTGAATACTTGCATTAACAAATATCTCTTAAACTAATTTACAAACATTGATGTCTCGGCAGAAGTTATATAGCGATGATGAATGTAACAACGAAAATACTACTGTGCGGAACATTTAAATTTGTTCTAAGTATTCCCGTATAGGAAGTTATTTTCACCAGTCTTTAGTTTAAATGAATCAAATTTCGAATTGGGTTATATATACATTTTACTGTACAGTGGATCTGAATGGCTCTTGTTAATGACTGATTAGTCAATCATTATTATATATTATTATTATTATTATTATTATTATTATTATTATTAAGCTACTATAGTCAGTTACATTTGACTAAATTGATATTAGTTCTGTCAAATGTTTTCTTATGCAAACGTATCCACTTAAATACAATGTTGATTACAGATAGATCAATCTAATCTCAGAAGTAGGACAAATAACGTTGACGACACAGAGATCAAACTACAAACTAGTCTCAGATGTGGGACAAATAACTTTGACGACACAGAGATCAAACTACAAACTAGTCTCAGATGTGGGACAAATAACGTTGACGACACAGAGATCAAATAACAAACTAGTCTCAGATGTGGGACAAATAACGTTGACGACACAGAGATCAAACAACAAACTAGTCTCAGATGTGGGACAAATAACGTTGACGACACAGAGATCAAACTACAAACTAGTCTCAGATGTGGGACAAATCTTTTTTCTGTAAATCTGTAGAAATATAGGTAAATGATCTGTGGAGGAATATTTTTGAAAACTTCATCTGCTTAATTAATTAATTTATTTAATGTAGAAAAAAACCTCTTACGCAAGATTAATGTTTTAGGATAGAATATGAGTTAAGTATCATATAAGTAATATTAAATCAAATAATAAAAAAATAAAACTCTTTACACAGAATTAGATCTATATGACCTGAATAAGAGGTCAATGGCAGAACAATGGCACAACAATTCGTGGTTAGAGAGAATATCATATATGTCTAAATTATAAGGTTTTAACATAGTTATTATCTATATTACCCGAACATCAATCAGAAATTATCTCACAACCTAATCATACGTATTTCGTATTAAAACTTTGCATTGACTGAGCCATTAATATAGCCTATTATAATAATATAAGACTGTTTCGTGCATTTTTCATAACTATTTTGTTTCAGTTTGTCGATCCTTTTCTGTTGCAGAATATATCACAAGAAATATTATTTGAAGATCCCCGTCCACAAATTTTGGAATTGAGACGAACCATTAGCCAATATAATTATTTCGCTATCCATTTGCATGTAAATTGACTACTCTGTCAATTTTGCTTTCATAATAACGAACTGCCATTGTATCAAGTATATCATATGTCTGCTATCCTTATTATTACAATAAATAAAGAATGGAACTGGCAAAACAATGTTCATTACGTTCAATGATTAATGGTGTGTGCTTTTGTTTTCCTTAATTAAGCTGGATGGTCACTTTATCACCATAGAAAATGTGACTATTACCCTAAGATGTGTTTCATCAGTTTTCACCATTTGACATAGTAATAATAATAATAATAATAATAATAATAATAAAAATAATAATGTATATTTAATAAAAGCCCTTACTAGCAGGAACCATTTAAATGCGTTGAACAGCGATACCTCTAATAGTATGTCTATAAAAATAATGTGGTATATTGGACAATTGGCGATCCCCATATTACTAATATGCATGGCAGAATGAACGCTCCAGTTTCGGGTTTCTTGAGTTCAATTGTAATAAATGGCCGTTACTATGTGGTGTTAAATACAATATGTTTAACCTTTCCAAACACTACAAATACAATAATGGAGTTGAATGATAATCATTCTTTATCTGTTAAAACAATCGTGAAAATGTATAATTTCAGAACAGAGTAAAACCTTTCACTAATAACCACTGTCAACCTTTTCCAAAACGTGGGGGCTGCACCACTAAACACACAATCACCATATGACATGAGGCGAAAACCAAATAGCTGCAATAGTATCTGATTGGATAACCTGAGTTGTCAGGATGATTTTAACCAATCATCACAGACATTCAGGTACCAAGTCATTGATAGATTAATAAGTTGCTAGCACAATCCTGAAATAGGTACGATATCAAACAGGTATCCAATGTAGTTTGTGAAGAAGTGTGTAATATGGACATATACTAGTATATTTGTCACTATCTAAGCCACAATATTTTGAAGTGATGCATTATATTCTGAACGATATTAAAATCAGATATAACATAAAGAGAAGGTTATTATATTCTATAAGATGTAAAAAAGGCATGGACCTCAGCTAGTGTTTCTATTTGACAAAGCCAAATAGTATTAAATATAAAATAATATACTGAAAACACTTTTTATTTTAAGAAATGCCTTCTTATAGCTGAATGTTACTGATATATATATTTAGTGTTTCTATTTGACAAAGCCAAATAGTATTAAATATAAAATAATATACTGAAAACACTTTTTATTTAGATGCTTCTGCTGAATGTTGTTTTATATATATATATATATATATATATATATATATATATATATATATATATATATATATATATATGTGTGTGTGTGTGTGTGTGTGTGTGTGTGTGTGTGTGTGTGTGTGTGTGTGTGTGTGTTACACCTGTGTGTGTTTTTTATGTATGCGTGTATATTATTGTGTGCGCGTTTATGTATGTGAATCCATGTGTGTGTTTATATATGTATGTGTATGTGTTAGGATGTGTGTATATGTGCACACGTGTTTACGTGTATCCATGTATGTGCTTGATGGACTGTTAATTCTGGAGTATCTGTGTGTATTATAAGGTGAGCAAATTGTGATTATCTAATCTTTATCCATATCACACTCTTACATGAATGATGTCTTTAACTCGATATAAAGGTACACGAATGATCAGTATATGAACTAGAAAGCGTTCTGAAGACAACACAATTTCGGCAAATAGGTGTATAATGAGGTACGAGAGCACTAGTTAATACACGCCAATCATCCGTAATTAGCACTGTCTGGAACTTACAGTTTCATGGAATAGGTCCATCACGAAACCTTTTCCAGGTTTTGGAATAAGTTGGTAACACGACTTTACTACTAACTGATATTAATAACACTCTAGTCTACAATGAACATGATATTCTAAGACTGCCTTTCCAAAAACAGATACAGCGAGTTGGTATTTGTATGTGCTAGTATTTTAATTTTAAAAATCACCTGAATGGTTGCTGATTTGTTCTTCAATATATGTCCATTGACTTAATAGCCGAAACAGTATTGCAAAATTAATTATACAATGAAAATATATAGTGAAGACCAGTCTCTTGTTTATTAACTCAAGTAGCTAGATGACAGACTCAGCAACAGAAGATAGCATTTTTACCAAAAATATATATTCAGATACAATCGACTGTTGTTGATCTTATTTAGTCGTATCTTATTATTATTAACTAATACCCAATGATCACACTCATAACAAATGATAGTATACACCATTATACGAATATAGTACTGCTTCAAATGAGCCGGAAGGGGGCGGTGGGGGGGGGGGCATACCCACATGGTTTTACGCTTTGGTTTGCAAAGCATATAATAATATTATTTGTCCATGAACTTTACATATATTGACTGCCAGTCCAACCACCCAAAGAGACGTCTCCGAAATATCCACCTCTTTGATGTTAATAAATATACTCAGGTATGCATGCATGCACACACATATACGCGCGCGCACACACACACATACACACACACACACACACACTACTATAATATAAAAACCTTTTTTGCAAATGACTGCTTCATAATACCAGTTATTTTTCAAAACAGTCAAATGACGTCCTTGCTGTGGTTAATGTCAACAATCAGGAGGAATAGTTAAACCAAAGAACCACTTCACCACCAGAGTTCTCTTAGCATAGCATTATTTTAGAGAACTGTGGAAAGATATATGTGGCTCCACTGGTTTATTTGTTTCTCCGCCTGGATTTAATCTCGTTTAAAATTTACTATGCAGTGAAACATAATGTAACGTAACATATCTGTGATACATTATATATATATATATATATATATATATATATATATATATATATATATATATATATATATATATACGAATATTGTAAAAATGCAGTATGAATCCATAATATGGTGGATATTACTAATAGAGCGGTTTTCAAAGTAAATTTTCCTTGCTAATGTTTAAAAATAAAAATAAATGATTACGATTAGATAAAATACTGAGGATTTTATTTCCTTATTTTTTATTACAAATACAATATCTAGGAACCGCAAATTACATGGAAAAAATCAATAATAATAATAATAATAATAATTATAATGAGAACAAAAGGTTTTTATTATAATCATTCTGATATATTAGCTCACACTGGTATTACTTGAAAAGTGCATTGGATCAAATCGAACAATATAATCAGCTAATAATAAGATAGGCATAGGTGGGTGAGGAATACAATTCAAGAACGATGAAAATAAGCTTATTAACTACCATCGAGTGCAGTGATCAGTATACTGATTTACCTGACGAAAGTAAGCTAGATATAAAATATCTTTGGTATACTAAAGTAATACCAAACGAAGCAGAAACGAGAGTGAAATCATAGTTGTGAAGGTAAAGACGATAAGAAAGTGATGTAGGGAGTATTTCGAGTACCTGCTATATTGAGGCAGAGAAAGCAATGGAACAGATGAAAGTTAGAAAGCTGGTGGCCCGCCACAGTTGATAGGTGAAATCATTGGTTAATCATATGTGGTGAAGACGATGATGAAAATCTGTGACATGGTGATGGATGACAGCAGGAAGGTTCAGATAGTCTAGAGACTAGAAGCAAAATGATTTTATATCGATATACACGAAGAAAAGCAATCCATTGGAATGTTGGTCGTATCAGCGAATATAGTAGTTAGAACATGGAATGAAGATATTGGAGAGGGAAGGCTAAGAGAGAAAGTGAGTATCGATTAAATACAGTTTATATTTATTCTTGGAACATGTGCGACTGATATAAAATAAGACACTAGCAAACAAGATGGTATTGTTTCATGTAGTTTTGGACCTGGAGAAGGCATTTGATAGAGTGACAAGATATGTAGCTGGTGGGTATTCAGGAAAGTGGGAACGGAGAAAGGTTTATTAAATTGGTAATTGCAATGTATGAACATTCTTGGACAGTACTGAAAACAGATAAGAGTCTAAGGTGAAGGTAGGGGTTAGTCAGTTATAGGTCCTTTGACATATATGGTTGACATGGAAGCACTAACATGTGATGGAGAGAGGGAGGCATTACCATGGTGGCTGTTGTATGGGAATGATTTAGTGTTGGTGGCTAAGAGCATGGGGGAGTTAACGGAGAAGGTATTGACATGGAAGAAATGGATGGTAGCAAAAAGGATGAAGGTTGACATCAGGAAAACAAAGATGATACTAGAAATGTGCTAGAGATGTATTGTACAGGGTTTGGTGGATGGGTCCAAAACCGTTGCAAACGGGAAATAGTGTGTGTGTGCCTAGACAGTGTTGGAAGGTTTTGTTATCTGGAGTATATGGTAGGAGATATGGAGGTGAAGGAGAGACTCCAGTAAAGAGAATGCAATGTGCATATGGAAGGCGTAGATACCCGTGAGAGATTTTGACAGGGAAACATGTGATGATGGAGTTAAAAGGGAAATTATCTGTCACAAGTATGAGTAGTGCAATTGTGTATAAAAGTGAAACTTGGACGATGAATGCAAAGCAAATAGGACGATTTGTGCTGAATGAGATGAGAATGCTGAGATGGGTGTGTAATTTGTCGGTAACAGATAACATACCAAGTGTAGAGCTCAGGGAGAGATGTAACGGGTGACTGAGTTTTGAGGTGTAGCTGGGACATATATTACGGAAAGATGATGGTAGGTGAATGAACAGAAGCATATTATATGAGGTGCTTGGGGTGACAAGTATGAGAATGCCGATGATGGTATGGAATCAGGTGGTTGAAAAGGATATGAGAGAGTATGGGTTGAATAAGATTGATGGTCAATACTGGATCAAATGGAGAAGACTGGTGAGCAAAGCTGGCCATATTCCCTCTTTAATAAGAGGGGAAAACTGTCATAAAACGAATTATTATTGAATAGCTAACAGAACGTATAATAATGAGAACTAAATGTTTGTTTTATTGTAATTAATTTGTCATGTGTAATATGTGCAGAACATTAAAAGTTACACTCAAGCTGGTATTTCCTCTTAACATGGAGTGGACCAAATATAACAATTTCGTCTATTTTCTACATTTGATAAACTGTCTAGCTGATATTATTTTATCATGAAATCGCACCTTTCAATTTGGTGGAACTCCATTTCGTAAACCTTTTAATTAAGAGAGAAACTATGTTGTGTGAGCTCCGTCGTTCATCGTGACTTTCATCGCGCTAGTCCGTGCTAAGTAATTGATGAACCGACTGAATGAGTGTGGTACGTATTTCGTGTGTTGCTTTTATCTCAGAAACTAATTATACAAGGATTAGAGTTCTAAATACAATTAATCATCATTGGTGGAAAGAAAAGTCACTTCAGTACTTTTTCTTCCCAGATAAGCGTTAAATTTAAGTATCGTGTGCTTCATCTAAATCAAGGACATGTCGGGGTAACAAATTATATAAATGATGAACTTGTTCTGTTGAGTTCCCTAATATATTACCGTCCACTGAGAGTTGTATAAATAGGTAATGATTTAAATTATAATGCTACAAACAATATTAAACATATAGATAAAATTACAAATTGTAATGCAATTCGTAGGAAAAGTACTATATAATTAATTCAATATTGACCTTTTGGAAATTGGTAAATATAATAAGAACTTTGTAAATCAGTTATTTAACAATTATTATTATCTATTTGGAAATATATCCCCTTCTTATTGATTGATATTGTCTTAAATAATTAAATTACTATCATTATGGATGATGGCATCATAGACAATCATATATCATTTGATTTAATTTATTTTCTTTGACTTCGTTCAAAGGATATGCAAATTAACAATATAAATCTTATAAGCATTAGATGTAAGTCATAAACATTATAAAAATCACAGATAACGTACCCTAATATAATGGGATTGATGTATATATAATGGTCGTGATAGCAGCTTGGCTTATGTAAAGATTCACACATATATGTCAATATATTCAATTGTTTACGTCTTGCTTAGAATAACTTAATGAACACTCCAGATCATTATTTAATTAATGTCAACAAAATACAATTTAAATTATTATAGATGGCGCAAATTTTAAGAGAGTTGATGCTGCTAATATTCGAGAGAAGAAAAGTATCATAGTCTAATCTGGAAAATATAATTATTTATGTAGAAATCTGTTAAGACATTATTCATTGTTATGCAGAGATAATTATCTTCTAATTGGTCATGCCAGGTAATTATTGCATTGTATATTAACCATTTAATGCAGATAACTAATTATGTTAGTTAACTTGCAAAAAGAAAAAAAGAAAAAGGTGAATAAATTAGTGATAAAGCAAATATTTAGAAATGGAGATATGTACTTACAATATAAAAGCTTATTTTTGTTAATTGTTATCTGTTGATATACGTTAAGATTACTGTTCTCTCTGAGAATCTCCCAGATAAAGGAGATACAATGGAAATTATCATTTATGCTACCATATCACTTCCTTGTAAATATTTTTTCTTACATGAAAACAAATTTAACGTACATTTAGAGAGTATGACTCGACTTACATACAAATTCGTCTTAATAACGTACTTAAAGACGAATGATGTTCGTAAGCCAAGGACCCCCTGTATTCACTTCGGTATTTCTTTTGCCAAATATACAATAGATGCTGAACGACATTTAGATGTTACATTTGATTGAGAGGTGATTGCCATTATTTGTTATATTCCATAGCAACTGGACTGCTATGCAGTAACACACTTAGTAAGTCTATGACCGAAGGTTGATAAAAGAGACTGCATCTCTGTCGCTAGACGTAAACTGTACTAAGTAGATTGTGAACAGGAATGAAGTCATTGTGGTTCATTAATACCACACATGATACGTACATGTGACTGTGTCATTGGAACTAGATTCCTCGCGTAGAGTAGTTCTATTTGTCTGGCAATAGAACCGTTTTTTTTTTAAATAAATGTATTGTAGTATATATATATATATATATATATATATATATATATATATATATATATATATATATATATATAGAGAGAGAGAGAGAGAGAGAGAGAGAGAGAGAGAGAGATGGAGAGAGAGAGAGAGAGAGAGAGAGAGAGGAGAGAGAGAGAGAGAGAGAGAGCAAGCTCGTCAATGAGTTATAATGAGTCGTGCTGATATAGAACCATGGCGTTATGGGATTTCGAATGATAAATGTTCAACATACACGTTGTCGCTATTAGTTTATTAAAACATGATGCCATCGCATAAGCATAATTATCTAGCAGAACAATTCCATTAGAAATGCTGCAGAAATGGACTAAAACAGAATAAGACTCTTACGAACATTTCCCATTACCGTTTTGGCGTACTCTTTCTCTTGCTCTCTACACCATTAATAAGTTGGCGGTTCTTGTCCAATTTTTCTGGTATAGAGATGAACAAAGCGTACTCTGTGGCTAGCGTTTTTTTTTTCCTGAATGTTGTAGGGAACAGAATATCAAGGTAGTTTAACGTTAATGAGAAATAACCTGATCACATTTTAGAAGACAAAAAAGCAACCTGTGTTGCAAGACCAGTATGTGGTTAATTTCCCCATAACCCGATTAAACCAGCAATGTGGCTCATAAAACGACAGAAATGTTTTCACTAATTAGTGATGTATGCGTTTGGTTTCCTTAATTACGGAATAGAAAACATACCGGATATATGTTTTATTATCATGCGGCATGCATCATATGGCAGAATTGGTTTTATCACCAATCTCTAGATACTAGTTACAAAATGGTTTACGTTGATGATGATGCGTTTCTTTCTCTTTAGTATCTATATGTTACTCATTAAAACACACTAACTATATCTAACTATATCTTTCCATTTACTCTACATACAAATTCCGTTTATATCTGATAAATAGAATAGATTATTCATAAATAAATATGTATATCAAAATCTGTAAATAATTATTAAAGACTCGCCGCCTGTATGTATACCTCTAATTAACCAGTGGAGCAACAACTCATTGCCGAAATCTATCTCTATCAGTTTATTATTTCCATTCATCACACTCCCCAATACTAAATTCATTGCAGCATATTCCACGAACAACTGAACTTCTGTTTGTTTGGAACAATTGTAGAAGTGTCTATTTACTTCATTTAAAAATAATGTATCCTATTTACCGTCAGAAAGCAGTTGATTGTAGAATCCTCTTTTTGATATTATATAATATATTGGGAGATGATGATGATGATGATGATGATGATTGGTGTTTCGGCCATTGTTGTGCACATGATAGGCCAAATGGGTCAACCGAGCTCCAAATGTAATGAAGCGAGGTCAAAGATGAAACACCCTTCAGATATGCCCACGCCGAGGTTCGAAATCAGGAGGTAGTGATCTGTGGAACATGTTGATAAATCTTGATTTAATTTTATTCATCCGTGTTTAATTACTTACCATACTATTTACAATTCAATAAAGTACCAATACGCCATAACTGTATAAATAACGTAATTGTATTAAAAACGGGATTAAACGATTTTAGTTTTGATAATAATTAACACTCCGACACGAAATTTGCATTTTATTGGTTTTATGGGTTTTTGTGTGTGTCATAAACGGTCAAATATACGTTTAGTCACCTTTATATACAAATTAAGTGCCCGATAGAGAGTATAGCTGATATTTATTAAGTTATCAAAACAAGAAGATAGAAACAATTATAGTTATAAATTCCCTGCGATAGGGAGATACCATTGAAATTATAAACTTACTTTTCACAATGATATATGTTGTAACATGTTCATGGAAGATATATTATTCAATCATTCATGTGACATGATGTCGTATTTATTCTACTATGAACCCAATTATATTCATAATTCCTTCAGTTTCCAATTTCCAATACCGTCCAAAATACGAATACCAATTTTAAAATGCTGAACTGATTTATTTTAATATTTTCTTTGAGAGCATTGTGAATTTAAATTCATTCCAGTTCAAACTCTGTATACTACCCTTTACAGATATGATAGTTTATCACCTGGACATAATGTTTCTGATCGTCATACGTCTCTATAATAACTATGACGGCCAATAAAAAAATAGTAGAGAACCTGCCTTGGTAGACTGTCTGGTGACATCCTCATTAGGGGTCTAGTTCACCAGTGATGTTATGTCACTTTCTCCATCCAGGTTATTCTCATGATCGAACGCAGATGTCGCATCATGAATGCATGTAGCTTTTTCACTTGTCGTCTGTACACAATTACACGGTATATCCTGCCTTTAACCCGCATGGAAACATGGTGGTTGTTCCAGAGTTTCTGGCGTAGTCGGCCGAAAGTTGCACTAGCCTTGTCCATCCTCCTCTGTATTTCCTCGTCAATGCATCCATTACTTGATATAGTGTTTCCGAGGTAGGTGAATTCCAGAACAGAGTTCAGATTATTTCCATCAACCATGACATCCTCCTCGCTGGTTCTGGTAGAGTTGGGTTTGTTCAACATTTCGGTTTTCTTGATGTTAATCTTCAGGCCGAACCTCTTTGACACATCGGAAAAGCATCCACTATTTTCTGCATTTCTTCAGCAGAGTGAGCAACCAGTGCACTGTCATCTACGAATAGCAGCTCTCTCATCAGTATCCGAGTAGTATTAGTTCTGAAGTGCGCGACGTAGAATAGGTCATGGTTCTGTCTGGACTATGTAGACGCCACCCCCCATGTCTCGTAAAGCCTCATCGCGCATTGCTGATAGAAAGATGGAGAAGAACGTGAGGGCCTATCCACAACCTTGCCTGACCCCATTTATGACACTGAAAGATTCCGATACTTCTTCTCCAGCACTAACATTCCCCATCATTCCAGTATGTAGTGCCTCTAGCATTGTTGTGAACTACTCTGGGCAGTCATACTTCCGCAGTAGCTGCCATAGTCCGGTCCTCCAACTGTATCAAACGTCTTACTGAAGTCGGCAAATAGTGTGTACAGTGGTGGATCCTTTAATGCCCGTTTCTTGTACCTGTTGGAGGCAAAATATCATATCCACGGTGTTCCGATTTCCTCTGAAGCCAAATTGTGTCTCCGGAACTACTTCTGGTGTTATGTGGATAAATAGTCTATTAAGGAGGATCCTGGCGAAGATCTCGTCTGCTATGGAAAGAAGAGAGATTCCACTATATATTCCATAGTCTGTTCCATCACCTTTCTTGTAGATGGTTACAATGCTGGCATTCTTCCATGCTTGTTGTACAGAACCCACCAATCAGGTATGGTGATTAGTTGATGCAGTCTGCTGAACAAATTGTCTCCTCCGTGCTTAAATACTTCTGGATAAATTCCACCTCCCCAGGTGCCTTGCACCTTTTTGACTGGCGATTGCTCTAGCCATCTCATCCATGATTGGAATCTCATCGAGGCTTGTCTTAGTCATGCGCTGCGGGATGTTGTTCAGAGCTTCATGAGTAGCCTTTGGAAGTGTTCACTCTATATTCCGACAACTCTCTTACTGTCAGAGAAACCCTCCATTCCATCTGTTGATTTCAGGTGAACAGGTCCCTTCTTTTTGGGTCCCCACCCTTCCTTCAGTTCATTGTAGAAGCCCTTCGTTTTGTTTTTGTCAGCAGCTATGTGCAGTTCCTCTGCCTTCATTTCCCACCAGTACACGGATGCTTTTTTGTAGCAGTCTGCAGACATCCTTTTGTCTTGCAATGGTGGATCTAGTGCTACTGGTTGGTAACACTCTCTGGTGGGCTTGGTCTCTTATGCACATAGGAGTCTGTAGCTTCTGGTCATTGGGGTCCAACAAGTCCTGATGTTTTCTATCTGGCTTGCCAAGATATGTATTGGCTGTTTTGTATACGACCTGCTGCAGAGCTACCCCTTCATCGTCTGATGTTGGGTTTTGCTTCTCCTCCAAATGGGCGAGAGCACTGTCCACCTCCTGCTCAAGACTGTCCCTATGGATGATTGTACTTAGGTTTGCCGTGTTGAGCTTGTCAGCCTCCTTATTCTCATCTGGGCTTATCATTGTTGGAGCGTACACGCTGATAATTGTAGCAAAGTTGTCCCTGCTCAGAGGTAGTCTCATCGTCATGCTTCCAACCAATTACTAGCCGTGGCATTTTTGTCAACTTTGTGACGTTATCCTTTTCGATAGCAAAGCCTACTCCGGTCAGCCTTCTTTCTCTTTCGGGTTTGCCACTCCAGAAGAAAGATTATTCCAAGTCGTTGAGACTACTAGATTCTGAGAAACTTGTTTCATATAGGGCGGCGATGTCATTGCTGTATTTGGCAAGTTCCATTGCTACTAGTCTCTTACGTCTTTCTGGTCGGTCAGCGCCTTCTCAGTCGAGGAGA
>JAODUP010000782.1:315000-347500 GCA_025642065.1 Paralvinella palmiformis | reverse complement strand
TATTTAACACATTACGAAAACATTTGTAAAACAACCAACCTGTGTAACAATACTAGGATATGTCTCGTTTCCTTTTTATTTTGTTAAATACATATTGCGGCTTGTAGAATATAGGATATAATTTCACTGATTAGTGATGGTCTTGTTTGTTTTCTTTAATTACAAAGAATGACGTCCAGGATATATGTTATATTTCCAGCCGGGATGGATCACGCGGCAAAGTAAACTGTATCACCAATCGTATTGTTATTATTACATAGTATTTGTACAGCACCTTTGAATGGCTCCTGCTATTAAAAGCGGTTTATTAAATATGCATTATTATTATCATTACCAACCTGTGTAGAAGAGTTGGAGGATGACGTACCTAGAGGAACCGGCTGTTAGTCTCTCAATTGTGTTGACACTAGTCATCAAATTACCCTAAATATATTTTTGTTGTGTCATACATATCTACAATTTTGCATGGCCATGCTAATACTAAATGTAAAATATAAAACTCAAGCAGTATATTTCTCTTGCAATAAATTGTTTTTATACGACAAATAGAATCAGAACTGGTAAATAGGGTATATTCTTCATAATTAAGTATGCATATCGTAATATATTATTTAATTAGTTGATTAATATAACCCTAATTTAGACAAAAGTAATCAGTGGCGCCACATCTCTTGATGGGAACCTATGTATAAGTTTATTATTTCCAATCATTATTTCATCAATCATGGGTTTATTGGAGCAAATTCCCTCAGTAACTGAACTTTATCTGTCATTAAGTGTAGCACAGATTTCAATTTAAGTCATTAACTTAAGGCTTCCCAATCGTTGTACCCTCAGAAAATAGGTTATTAGATATTCCATGTTATATAAATATATTATATCCGTGATGGCTCATTATGAGCAGGTTTATTTTTAGGGCACACATGTGTATGCGTATATAAGGGCGCATGTATATATATGCATATATGTGCATACTAGCAAAGTTCTATTATCCGATCCATTCTGCCGTGTAACTGACTATCAGCTCGAACTGACATGTTCAATAACCCGCAAACGGTAGTTAATTGAAGCGTTTAAACCTCTGATTTAACTAATAAAGACCACAGATATAGGTATATGATAATTAATTGTTTTATATATGATAATTCCATATAAATAATTCGTGATATGATATGACGCCAGGTAGATCTAACAGCTTTCGTTTCGTTCTTTCTGATATATACGATATACTGTAACGTGTTTTGCTGATATACGATGAGAGCTATGGGCATTTATGCTATGAGATAATATTATAAATAAAATAAAATGTTAACATTCTTTAACAGTGGTAATCTAAGGACATCACTGTGGAAAATATATAGCGTGTAGCTCTCAAAACAAAATGCATAATTATCGTTGATTAATGGTATATTGGTTAAATTCCTCTATTCCGGAAATAATTAATATGGATATATGTGTCAATGCCACGATGAAATCAAGTAAATTACCAGCAACCTGAACAGTCAAGTTGAGCATTTACATAGATTAGGTATGTTTTATTGTCTAACGTGTTTTTTAAAGATATTACCAAAACCTGCTAACTAATCATTCTCGGTATGGTAAATATTGGTCATTTTAAAGGCCAAGCTTGTATTATATCTATCCCATAATACTCAAAACTCATTTTCGTGAATAAATGTGCAACATATTGAAACACAATAGATAAAGAGAATATGTATTTAAATGTGTCTATAAAATGTGTTACCCTGTTAGTTAAAAATAACATAGAATAACAGTTATCAGCTTCACGTTTATATTCATCTTGCCATTATATTGTTATAGTTATCCGCTATGGTATTAATTCATTGCATTCAACGATTTATATATAGCAGCAAGTCCCTACGCAATTAAGTTCCGATTTCCCCTGTCAATAAAAATTCTTATTATAAAAAGTACTAAAATAGTTCGCTCTCCAAATGCAGCTCTTTTTGATTCTTTTTTGTTGAATAATGTAATATATCCGAAATGGCCAAATAATACTTAGCTGTGTGTCTGTGTGTGTGTGTGTGTTTAGAGGAATGTTCATTCATGAGATAGTCCAACGTACGTGAATTATAAGACACGCGAAATTGTATTAACCCGCATGTCAATTTATAATGTAATAGCATCAAACAGATACAAAATAAATACTCGTTGACTAAGCACTTTTAAGATTAACAAATGAACGAGAATGTGCTTTTTTTCATACAAGAGGACTTTCAATTTTTGATGCAAGAGAGCACTAATGCATTTATAGCAAGGATATATCAACTGTTAATGCAATTAGCACTATATGAAGTGAATGGTTGCATGGGATACTCCATCACGAAATGTTTTTACATTATTGAAGAAAGTTAGTAATACGACATTGCAAAAACCATATGAATACCATCCTAGTATCTACCCCGAACACGGTATTTTAGGACCTTTAATTGGCTAAAATACATCAAACGAGCTAACAATATATGCGCTAGCAATTTCCTATCAAAACGCTTCCCTGTTTCCTGTTTTTTTCCTTAGTTGGAGGTCTATCGACAAAATAGGAAAACAATATTGGAAAATGATTTATCAGTTAACTATCATCACAAAGTGTGTAAGATTATTATTATTGCATAGTTATAAAAAGGTAATAGGCCTATATTATGTTGTTGCTGATTGGGTCTTGCTAATGTAACAAAAAGATGTGAATCCTTCTGCTAAACGAGAACGTATAGTAAACATTTTACGTTTACATCTTCGGCTGAATTTAATGGAGTAGATAAAAAGCAGGTTAGGTTAGAGTGTCCCCGGTTATTAGCTCACACGCAGCAAATATTTAAAGAGGATGGGGTGTTTAGAACAAGATACCATCATATGGAATAGTCTATTCTATACATTAATTAGTCACATCCTACCGTAGTAAGACAATACTTAATGCTACACACATTCTTAACAAATGATTCTATACACCTTTGGAAGAGCATATTACTGATCGAAATCATCCAATGGGCGTTACCTAGATGTGTGATACACTGATCTTAGTAACTAACTCTAAGTAGTCGAAAGGCCATAATAGTGCTATATAAAAGGGAACATAAGGCATACGCAGTTTATAATCAATCACAAAAGGTAATTCGTCCCAGAATTTAAATACTTTGTTTGTAAAAGTTACACAAACGGTGACCTTAATTGATGGCTGATAACATTCGCAAATTATTGCTTCGTTGCAAATACCAGTTTGGATCGTTCATTTCAATAGCCACTCCTCTAACTGGGCATTTGTGGTCTAATTAATCAAAAATGGATATTATCTGATAATGATGACTAGGGCAGTTGTTTTGTGGTAGGTGGTTGCTGTGATGTAGCTATAAGGGGATGCCATCGGTAGTGTTACCTTTATGGGACATGGAAATTAAACTTTCATATGTAAAAACAATAAGATGCTGATGCCAGTTAAGTAAATTACCTTCATCCGTGCATCAGCAATTTAAATAATGTTTACCGTATAATAATATTAGAGTAAATCCGTGGAATAAATTATGAAAATCGTACTGATGTCAATGTTGTAACGGTTATAAAACATATCTAATCTAATCGTATTCAGGTTTTATCATAATGGTACTCTGAATTGTATTATAATGTGATACTATTTATAAACATTACTCTTGTGAAAGTAGTGTTAAAATGAAGGATTCTCCTGCAAGTTTGATTTAACGTTGATCCATTTAAAATACCCATGCTTTGCAATTTGTTGTTATGGAGATATAATAGATTTTAAAACACATTAGTCATTACACATCACGTCGAAAATCATTATATTTGTGTTTTATATATTTGGTAAGAAATCATCTACAGATAATCAATTTGATGTTCATATATGATAATCATTCTCGTTTAACCAAATAGTTCTAAATTATAAGCCAAAGGAATACTTGTTATAGGATACATTTATTCGAAGCCAAATATACCGCAAAATGTTTTAATGCTGAGGTCTTTATTTGAATAGAAACGGTAATACATTTAAAGTGAGTTTAGTAATCACGATTTAAGCATCGGAATTCGAATATAATCAGATTTAGGTAGGCAATTAATTAGTGATGAATATTAATTATATATATATACGTGGCTGAATTTGTATTCATTGGTAGTACAATAATAATAATAATAATAATAATAATAATAATAATAATAATAATAATAATTGTATTTCATATAGCGCCTTATTCAACTTTAATTGATCTAAGGCGCTTTACACATAATACACAATTAAAACACGTTCTGAGGTCATATAGCTCAAACACATTTCATACATAGAATTATAAATATGCAAACTTAAATAAATGAGTTTTAAGAACCTTACACAATATTTCTTTACTTACTGCTTAATGTGGTTTGACAACTTGTTCCATAGCCTGGGAGCTGATGCTCGGAAGGATTGCTCTCCGTATATTGCCGAATGGCTTTTTGGTATCCTCAAACGTGAATAGGGCTGAGATAGGAGCATTCTCACTGGTATATTTTTCGGTCAGATCGCTTATATACAGTGGTACTGTTCCATTCAATACATTGAATGTAAGAAATAGGATCTTACGAAGTGATCTGAAACGTACAGGAAGCCAGTGTAGCTGGAACAAAACTGGTGTTACGTGTTCCCTTTTTCGAGTGCGTGTCACTGTTCCGCACTCGCTGAAGACGGTTTATCAGAGATAGGGGATACCATATAACAATGCATTACCATAGTCCAGTCAGAAAATAAAAAGGCTTGGACTAAAGTCCTGCATGCCTCATCATTTCTGTACTTACCAATAAGTCCTATATTTCTTCTTTGGTAATAACAGGGAAAAAATAAAACCAGTTTTGTTCCAGTTTTGTTCCTGTACGTTGAAAATCACCGTACATGATCATGTTTCATATACTCAAAGTACTGATGAAAGAACACCACTGTATCTAAGAGTCGATCAAAGGTGTGAATATATATATATTATATATATATATATATATATATATATATATATATATATATATATATATATATATAACCAGTGAAAATGCTGCGAAATTGGGATATTGATATTATGTAAGCTCTTTATTATGCATTAAATGTGTTTACGCGCTATATGAACTCAGAATATGTTTTAAGTGTGTTTTAAATGTAAAGCGCCTTATATCCATCCTTGGAGTTTCAACAGATAATTTCATGTTTTCGTTGGAAGACATGAGCTAAACTGAGCCAAGTAGACTTGACGCGAAATAATCATGTACACAATCTTGATCAATAGCTTTATGGCCAAAACAAACATTTGGAAACAGGCAACGATGTAGTATAGACTAGTTTAATTCAATTCAATTCAATTTGAATTTGAATTGAATTAAACTAGTCTACGTTCTCTTCTTTTTTATAAGTGTACGTGTTTGTGTATGCATGCTTGTATGTATGAGTGAGGGTGTATGGGTGAGGGCGGCATATCAAACTATATATATATATATAATATTATATTATATATATATATATATATATATATATATGTGTGTGTGTGTGTGTGTGTGTATTATGTGTGTGTGTGTGTGTGTGTGTGTGTGTGTGTATGTGTGTGTGCGTATATATGTGTGTGTATGTGTATGGTAGGTTTTTTGTATGACAATGTCTTAGTACCAGTTACAGTTCATACAAAATGCCGACATATCAGAATCGTTAGATATCTGGCTCAAGATAAGTTATATAGCGTTTATAGTAGCTTACTTCTGTCAGATATGATAGATCAGTCTACATGTTGTCTGTCGGATAGAGTATTTCCCGAGAGAGTCTCTAACCGTTGTCCTGTAATTCAACAGGAAAATATTTACTAACGAAATCACTGGGAAATGACATATTTGGGCGCACATGTGTTAAACCGAGCAGAAATATTAACGATCTCTATGTTTCGCCATTTTTTCGGAGAAAATATTCGACTTGGGTCAAAATATTGCTCTTAAATGAATACCTTATTTTATAAAAATGTTAACGATATTTTGCAAATATGCTAAAAACAAATACTTATGAAAGTGTTCTTGTCACTGTGATCAAAATAGAATCCCCATCGGTTCATACTCGGCAGAAATTGCTGGTTGAAGAAGGTGTTCATTATAGATTTTTTAAATGCGTATTTTGTTTTTGCGAATACAGTCACTATGAATAAATTATTGTCCACATTTAGTGAAATATCAATTCTTGGTAGATATTAAATGTTTTCAAATTACAATTGACATTCAGCTTATCTTCTTTACAGCTTCAGTAGCATCTCTATTCAAGTCATATGGTTATGAATTATACTCATTGTTGGTGTTATAACATCAGAAAGGTTCTTATTTAGTTCAATTGTGAGATAAGTTATACTGGTCTAACTGGTGTATTTTACGTATTTTATAGAATACATTTTTGTCGTGGCTTTAATAGCTTAGATCTAAATAATTTTAATTGATCGCTTTACGTACAATATTATTACTAACTTTGTGGTTCCTACGAATACCTCAGCTAAAGCGTATACAGTGTAGATAGTGATTGGCATTGTTGCTGCATTTTCATCAGTGTCGTCCCCTCACTCTCTCTCTTTTTCTATCTCTCTCTGCATTAGTTTTAAATCACTGACAGCTAATATTTTGGGTAACTGGCTAGCGGTTGTTAAAATAAGTGCATACATATGTATAGACATACACCAGAGTGGTTTATTTTTAGATGTAGGTAACAAAAACTAGAAGAAGAAACAAAATTATATTGTAATTCTTAAACTAGCTTGATTTATGATATTTCCATCCAAATAACACCCTCCCCATCTCTATCCCCCCCCCTCTCTATCCATCTCTCTCTCACACTCATTCTCACAATTTCTCTTACTCTCTCTCTCCCCCTCTCTCTCTCTCTCCCCCTCTCTCTCTCCCTCCTTCTCTTCCCCCCCTATCCCTCATCCTACATATTATATACACTCATATTCAATGCTAACTGTAATGCGATTATCTTATATACTATTAAGATAAATTATTATAATCGGTATAATGTTGTGCCATGTTAATACATTTTTAAAAATCTTTCAGAAATAACCTCTAGATTGTTTACTGATCCTTTAAGGATAATTGAAGATGCACCTGTCTGTAATGTTGCTGTTATTAGGGATTTAACACAATGTTCTGAAGCCAAATATATAATATTTGTTTTATTATCAATTAGTTTTAGAAGATTGTGAGTCATCCATAGCTGAATATCAGCAATAGACTGTTCTAAATTCTTCAAAGAATTGGATAAATGCATTGTTAGGATCCAATGATGCATACAAATATGTGTTACTTAAAATGTTATCTCTGCAAATTTAGGCCAAGAAGACGGACATGTGTTGTGAAAACCAGAGGACCATGAACTGAGCACAGTAGCACCCTAGATAACAAAAACTGAATGTATCCATCATGGCTATGCAGGACTCTTCTACCAAAGGCATACGGGGGCGCCTCCGTGGTCTAGCGATAGCGTGTTGGACCACAGATCACTACCACCCGTGTTCGAATCCCGGCGTGGGCATATCTGAAGGTTGTTTCGTCTTTCGCTTCGTCTCATTACCTTTGGAGGTCGCTCGGCCCATTTAGCCTACCTTGTGCACAAAAGTGGCCGTAAAACATCAATCATCATCATCATCATCTACCAAAGGCGTACAGTTTGTTAAGGTGCCGGAAGGGAAGCAGCCATGTAAATTTGGTATCTTTTGACAGGATAAGTTATTAAAACTATCTTCATCTGAGTTGACGATATTTAGAAGCACAGTCTGACATTTATGTAGTACGTTATTCACAACACTGAAAACAATCTTTTGATTTCCCTTGCCTGGTTAGAACGATTTATTGTCACATTCTGATTTAACAGAGGCAAGGGTATTTCTTACTTGAACTTTACCGACCTTGAACATTTCATAATGAACACACAAACGTCGCCTTAATCCTTCTTCTAATTGTAAATAATAACATTAACAGCAACATTTCAGTTTTCGATATTAGTTCTGTAAATTGTTTTGTTTTTCTCCAGTCATGTTGATGACGAAGATATAAGTTTAATTTTAGAGCTTTTTATAAACCAATCGGTGTTTTCTATTATTTTGCTTTAAATTGGTATGACTATGGCTCTAGTGCGGCATCGTAAAAGTAACTTAATCTACTTAATCTAGCCATTTATTAGATACAAATAGTCTGCTTAAGCGGATTAATGCATTACTATAAAAGGCCCATTTAAAACAATAACACTAACTTTAAATCGAGTAATAAACACGATTAAGTATTCGTGATAATTAGATCTATTTGTTCAAAAAAGGCGATCATTGGCCAACATGAAATAGAAGTTCTTGCTAATATAGAAAAGTGACGTCATGCGTATTGGAATTGTAAATGTCAGACATATTTATTGTCCATTTCAGGCGATAGTTTATTATAATGTGATATCATTACATAAAGAGATGTAATTGTTATCAAAACCTTCCATTCAGAATATTACCAAAAACCAATGTACAAATTTAAGATTACGTGCATTTCTCATTACAACTTTCATGTATTGCGTCTGTGGCATTATAGCAAACTGTAACATTCTACGTTACGTGTTCACATATGCTGGCATTTAGACGAACCACTCGCCAATACAATTAGTATTGTGTTTTGACCTTCTATCTGTAGGTTGTAGAAAATAGGATGCCGAGCATTTTAAGGTTAATGTTAACACACTGTAATATAACAAGTGTAGCATGACAAACATAAATTCATGTTTCCGTTTGTTTGTTTGTTTAAACAAAACAAATTTATCTCGTAAAACGAAGGAAATGCTTAAACAGGTTAGTGATGTATTTTTCGTTCGTTTTCCTTAATTAGGAAGAAAGGGGTTTATGATATATATAATAACACCAGCCGATATACATCATATAATAAAATAAATATTACTATCAACCTGTGTTGACATACAGAAAGATCATGTACATATATAATGCCGTTCTGACAACCAACGAGTTTTATATCACTAATGGGAGTAGACTAATTATGCCTTCTTTGTATTCTAAATATTTAAATTTTTATCCTTAATACATAAAGTTCGGTTACAAATTGTTTTATGACTGCCACAAATATTAGATTATCCATAATTCAATATGCATATCGAAACATGTTAGTGTAAAAGAAAAAAATATATATATCGACCCTTATATAGCAATAATTATACAGTGGAATGTCAACTCATTGCACTATAAATGATTGTTTTACAATTATGACTTTCATTAATCAAGAAGTCATTACACCATATACCATCAATAACTCAGGGTCTACTTATCCTAAAATGTAGGAAATCTTTCTATTTAAATCATTATTATAAGGCTTCTAAAAGTGTTGCTGTCAGCAAGCAGTTCATTGTGGAAATCTCTTCGTGGAATCTTTCATTGTTCTAGATTGCAAAAATCATTAAGTGTGTCTTACACACACACACACACACACACATACACACACACACACACACAAACACACACACACTCACACACACACACACACACACACACATATATATATATATATATATATATATATATATATATATATATACATTAACATATACACATGTACATATACATACATACTCACATACGCACGCACACGCACACACACACACACACATACACACACATATATATATATATACTTGTACAAGTAGTCCAACATGTAGCCGGTATCGTTTTTATATAATATATTATGACATTACCGTCAGAGTAGAATTTGTACATTCTAAAACTTGGTTCTATCATGACGTAAGACTTAAACAAACATAACTATTAATTCTAAAGGCTTATCTCAATTACCAGCCAGAAAACCCTCAGTGTAACAGCAGAGTTAGATACAATTCTTGTCCTATATAAAGTGACTAAATGGCATGATCGGTGGAGAAAACCTTGCCAGTTGCCTGGCTGGATGAAGAACTCCCGGTCCTATTGTTCCACGGCTACTGACATATACTTATAAGTGGCTTTGTGATCAACAGAAACATGTTTCATAACCTATAGATCATTAACATAAACAAGTTCACCTTTCGGTAAATTCATACCGATTTCCATACAAATGGCGTTTGCCTTTTGTAAATGCACTTAGATATGTTTTTGTGAGTAGTTGAAAGACATATATGGATACGCTTATTCTATTGTTTCCACACTCCATTTAAAATATTTCTAAAAGTATATTTTGTTATTGTTTTAGTGATTGATATTGTACTCTAGCATGTGTGTTATATATTATGTATGTGCATATTTATAAAGTGAAGAATATAAACGGGATTACTAACAAACAGATTGTTCAAAGCAAATCCTCCTTGCCAGTGGCTAAAATAAAAAATAAACAAGTATTACAACATAGCATAGTTAAGTTATCTGCCTAGTAAGGTAAGATAACAAAACCAGATTGTTATTTATCGCAAAAAACGTGAGAAGTTTATAATCTGATTTATTATTACAAATAAAACAAACAAGAAACGGAATTCACACGACCACGCTAATATCAGTAGGTAATATTATAATTAATATAATGGGTACAAAAATATCTTGTAATCCATCTCCTTTCCATAATACATTGAGTATATTTAAAATGTAACCCAACTTGTTATTGGACCAAATGAAACAATATCGCCTGTTATCTCCATATTGTAAATGCGTTTTTACTGATATTACTTTATTCTGATAATAAAACATGTTACAAGGTACGACTGATTACTTTATGCCTTTGATATAGTGGTATGGTTAATCTTATTGTCAGATTTCAAATTAAATATAATCCGTGGATTAATGTGTAGATTTACTTAAATTTTGTGGAAATCTACATTGACTTTGTATTTAATAGAGAAACTATGTTGGTTCGGATGTTTGGTTCGGGGGATTAGTAATGATAATCAGTGAACTATTCGGATACTGAAATGTGTTAAAATACAGTGATCGTTTGTACAATATTATCGGTGCGTGTTATATTTCTCTTAATATAAATTGAATCTATCATTCATGCATACATTTACTTACCTTTTTATTGTGCATGGTGTACACCATTCTAACTGTTATTCCGTTGGCGTTTAATCGTTATAATATTGCCTAAAAATGATATGTACAACCTGTTACCCTGAAGATAAGCCTAATACTATTTTCGCAGGTCAAAAATTATGTTCTACATCTCTGTGCTTCATAATTATAGTATACATATTTCGTGTCGTACAATGACATAATAAATTATTCACATCAGGCTAGAGCTCTAAATAACACTTCTCATTACTGATGTGATCAAAGTGCAATGACCTCAGCTTATTCATACACAAACGTGTAATCGTCGTAATACTACAATAAATAGAACATGAAAACTGTGTGAAAAGAAAATTAAACAGTATATGATTTTATATAAAACAAATTGTCAGCCCAGTTTGTTCATACATAATTTGTAGAAATTATACCACGGCTGACGTTAATTGGTGGCTGATGTCATATATGAATTCTTAGTTCATTGTAAATACACGTTTTATCGTCCATTTCAGCATCCACTCACTTCATTTGTCTTTTGTTGGTTTCAATAATTTGACATGGAAACTATCTCATAGTAATAACAAATATAATTACTGTGAGATTGGTGTTCCTTTGTCGTTGCGATGTCACTACAAGAGGACTCTATTCCTTGTTGGCAATATTACATAAATAGAAATATATTTTCAAAGCCAAATTCTGTATATTATGTTTTAATGCTGGTCACTAAAATACATTAGAAACAAGAGTACAATTTTAGACGGTTTATTTAAAATAATTTCAGTAACGATTTATTGGAATACTAATATCTTAACTAAATGAATACCCAGTTATGATAACATAGAAAATAATTTAATCCAGTGAAAACGTGGTACGTCAATGATAGAATTATGATATACGAGACTTGCTTCACGGCCACTCTACCTAAGTTATGCCAAATAAATGGGCCTTAATACACCATAGTTCATCAATGCCAAACATCGCATTAACATGTCACTGTTTACTAGTTTACCTGGGATTGTGGTATTCTTTGTTCGATTTGTTTCGCTAAACTGGTTAATATAAAACTTCAAACTTTCATTGGGCACCAGTCTTGGTCAAATAGTAGATAACCAAAAAATATGCAATGACATTAAGCTTTTGCATTCGCTGTGGGTAGCTTAATTCTAAAATGTGTGTCTACACCACAGCAAAGTAATTCGGATTAATGTTCAGCAGCTACACCAGCGGTTTTGGAAAAACAAATAAGACTTGATAGCAGTGACTAGAAATGTGAAATATTACAACTCGATGTAATTGAGCTCCAAATCCTCCAAGTTTTTAATTTCATATGTTTATGTTAAACGGAACTAAATACCAAGTTCGCCATGGTAGCATGAGGAGAAAATGATGATGAACAGATTCACTTATGATCATTATATTGATATGCATATGCATATATATATATATATATATATATATATATATATATATATATATATATATATATATATATATATATATATATATATATATATATTCAAACCCGATTGAATTTAGGTATAATTTATGTCATGTTTTGCTCTTAACAAATAACTATGGAAAAAGTAAAGCTCTGACGATAATATTTTAGTTTGACTAATTAGTTATAACATCGCGTAAAATATAATAAGTTTAGTAAAGTTAATACACATATACATAATTTAGGTGGACAATAATTAATGTGCATTATTTGTAGAACTCATGCCATTTGTGATCACATTAGGTGACATAGCTTATATGTGATTAGTTATGATAACAATATACACCTGGCTAGGCCATCTATATCAGTACTGTTTAGCTTAATTAGTACGTTATGTTGTTAATGAACCCCCGTGACACAATATACACTTTCAGAAAGTAATGACAAATGGGAAGGTGACGTGCCGTCTATTTAGTTGGTTGTTGAGTTCTCGCTACAGCTGAAGTAGTACGTTAGTGAGTGAATGAGTCAGTGAGTTATTTTTTAGCCTGAGTACTATCAAGATCTGGAAAATATGGCCGAGGAGCGACTCTCTCGGGAAACATTTAACAAGCACAAACATTACTGGTATTCGAACCCTGACCTGAAGGTTTGTAGCAACGCACTCATTAAGATGGACGAATATCCCATTGTAGCAATATACTCGTAATGGACAATAGCAATAAAAGGTTTTTATCTGACATCTAGATGCTGATAGCCATCAACGAGATGAGTGTTACGATACATTTATCAGCGACCAATCTGTTGAAGCGAAATATTCCTACATATCAGTATTCAGCACTTCTCACAATCCCATCATATTGATGGGATGTAACATGGTGCCATAAACGGTGATTTAAGCTGGTAAACGACCATTAGAAGGAGGCGCGCATGGTATTCCCATTTAAATAGGATATGCTATGTTATTATACATACAGAATCACATCATCATAGGACTAACAATGGGGTTCCTCCGTGGTATAATTGGTAGCGCGTTAGACCGCAGATCACTAGCATCTGAGTTCGAATCTCGGCCTGGATATATCTGAAGGACGTTTCATTTTTTAGTTAGCTTCATAACCTTTGGAGATTGCTCGGCCCATTTAGCCTACCGCGTGCACAAACGTGGCTGTAAAATAAAGGTAAGGTTAATTCTACATGAAATATCTCAGTCCTAGACAACTATATACGTATATCAGATTACTGAATGCCAACTAATGAAGCTTGTTGTATGGCAACTGACCCTGTTCGTCACTATTGATTGGGTAAAGAGTTTGTCTGTCCTATTTGCGGCCCATATATAACATCTGCGTATGATCCTGACGTACGGTGATTGGCTCTATCATAAAGGCAGCACAAGTTGGAATGATACAGCACATCGGATGGAAGATTATTTCTCATTATAAACATTAGCACATTCTTGAATAGGAAATCACCACACCAATTCCCTTGAAGTGTTTTTTTTCTCGAATTATGTAAACACTAATTACCATGCTCTTGCCCAATGACGACATTTATAAAAGGCATCTGATCAAACAATGACTTTGTCATTATGGAATAACCTTTTTATTAAATAAATTACGTAATAGAGACATATCCAGTTTGCTGTTACATCGACATTAGTTAACAAAAACAACTGAACAGTGCTTATTTTAGTTAGTATAAATGATGCTGTTACAGTACTTAGTTTAGAATAATCTAAAGGGATAGTGATACATACTGCTACGTTATTATTGTTCATATAATGGGCATTACCTTTACCTAAGGACATAATGTTAACTTCCAGCTTTTTCTTTTTTTGGTGTAGGTGCTTTCTATATCAGATCAATTCGTACCATAAAATCATCAAATGTCGGTTTCAAATTATTCATTTATGATGGGAAATTAACGATACCACCTATTTAATCATATAACGCACATTTAAAAAACAAATAATAAACATATGAAATAGATTTTGTATCATCGTTTACATTGGTTCATTGTGACTTGCTATCGATCACCATTTTCTAATTTACGACATACAAATATGATCGTTTTCTGTAAAGGGCATCGGATATAACGATCAGTGTTATTCCTTGCCCCGGTTTAATATAAATTGCTGAGATAAAGATTAGGAGTGGATGGGATAATGACGCTTATAGGTGCTGCCGAAGATCGACATCTGAAAATAAATATAATCTGTCTGATACTATTACGACGCCCCAAATGTTATATCGGTCTTACGCCACACCTGGCTATTAAAGCGTGTTGCCGATATGAATCAAAACCTCGATGCTCGAAATTTGTTGCTGATGATTGTCCATTGGGAAGGTCATAAATTAAAGTTGGTTAACACATATTACAGACCTCAGTATCATATTTGATTTCTGTCAGATATTCTCTGTTACAGGTTAGATAGATTAACACCGGGTTAAAAACATGCCCCAAATACTAAATTTCCCATCCTTACATACCTATAATAATAATAATAATAATAATAATAATAATAATAATAATAATAATAATAATAATAAATAATAATAATAATAATAATAATAATAATAATAATAATAATAATAATAATAATATTTTTTTTGCTGACATTTTCTTGAGATTCATTTATCCATTTCTGGCTGGATATGGTTATCTCAGATGTTTTCATTTTGTCGCATATTGTTTAATTGTCTTATTGATTAATCTAAATGTAATTTAGAAAGCATAGCTACAATCATTAAACAACTTTCCCAGAAACACGAATGAATTAATAATAGCAGTAGAAATAATAATAGTAATAATAGTAAATAGATGATTATGATCACGATGGTCATAACAATCTAGATTATGATAGTAATACATATATTGTAATAATAATAAGACCTTTACTAGATAGAAAGATGCCAAGAATTTCAACGCAGTTATGTCTCTGAGATATTTCTTACCTTCGTTTTAAACATCTCGCAGCCGTACGTCAGGGCTTGTAAGCGACACGATCACAATAGTACACAAGAGACTTATAATTATGTTTTGTCCTCTAAATAATCTCTGCTTCGGGACATATCCTTGTGTGATTAAATATTTACTAAGTGCAGGCGGCGCCATGACTACAGTCATATTGTGAGCGTGTGTGTTTTTGTGTGTTGGCGTCTGCAGATACATATTATACTCACCTTGAGAAAAAAAAATATATATATATATATATATATATATATATATATATATATATATATATATATATATATATATATATATATATATATAGACGCAGCAACCAGTTCTTCCAGAAATAACCAAATGTTTTAATGCTTCATCTTATTATTTATAATAATGTATGTGTTTTTCGCAGACAAAGAATGGAAAAACATATTTTTGAAAAACATAATCACAAAATAATAACTATTAAGTTTTATTTATTACAAGATATCGATATTTCTTATAATGTATGGTTTCCCGTGTGTTTTATTATACCCTGGCGTTCTTTATGTCATTTGCAAGTTCCAGTATGTGTATATTTTGCAAATACAATTAAGTCTATACGTTTAAATTTGTTATCATAATGCGTAGAGGGTAGAGTATTAAAGCAACATCACCTTTATAATCAGAAACTACGATGACCTTTAAATGTGTTATATTGCCCAGGAATATGGCAGACGTAAGAATGATGCACGTTTTGTTTAGATAAACAATGAACGTATTCAATCGAACGTACTATTTATTGGGTAAGGTTGTTTTGCATTTCGTTATGTACGGAGCTTTGTTTTCCACCATATACACATTTCTCGTACCGACATGTTCGTTGGAAGTCCACCACGAAGACACTGTGTAATATTTCTCCGTCTGCTTGAATCATAAATGTTTAATAATCGTGCATCCAAACCTTTAGCTATACAAATGACCTATAGTTCTCACTTAGAATTCATCGCATTTCTGTACCTAGTCTGTTAGAAATATTTGTTCTATGAAGTATGTAATCGGCCGATTGATCTTATGGCTCTGACTAGTGATACTGACTACGTGAAGTGATATAATGGTATCCGTGATATATATTATATAGAAAAATGCATAATATTTTGTTACCGAATACATGGTTTCTATTACGTAATACAATTACATTGATCGTATTTTGTTATATAGATTTAGTTTCTATTTGCATTTAGTTGTATAGGTTTGATTATTTTCAATTTTTTCCGTATTCATTTAATCGATCACTTGACAGCATATGCTATCGCCCACTCCGGTTATCTCATCTAGAACATCTTTTTATTGATCTTTCTATCGATGTTGTCCACGTAGTGGAAAATATAAATAGCGTCTAGTGAAAGTAAATTTATAACTTCTCTCATAACATGAAATAATAGTGATATACAATGTCGGTGGATCTGTAAATAATGTTATGAGGTATCTGATATTGTTGCATAATATGGATCTCGGTGAGCTTATTCTTAGAGTAACCTAGCTGACTGACAGTATTTCAGATTATAAAATGCTTGGCGATGTGATCCCAGCTGGATATTCATTCCATTGTGTAGTTCTGAATCACCAAAAGGTCAGCAATTCTCGCTGGTGATTCTTTCAAGTGTGAAAGCGTATTTACAGTTTGACATCAAATCCTATGTCAGCGAACAACTGACTTTCGTGATCGGGTGGAGTTAATGTTCGTGTAACTATTATCTAACAATTACAACCGACTATAACATTATGGTTTGAAAGTTTCAGATTTCTACAAATAAATATCGTAATTTGTTGAGTCTCTCCTTGCCAACAGTGCCCATCTATTGATCTTAGGTGAACACAATAGACATTTGGTTTAAAAGGGGGATGCACATACCAAACATAATTGACTAACATTCTTCGATTAGCCTTGAGGCATATACAGGAACAGACAAATAGACAAGGTCACGTCTGACATCTTGTCATCTTCCATGAAGTTCACAATTTTATCAGGGGTTACCTGTATCTTCCATATGACCTTTCATTACCTTGTTAGTATTGATGTAACTACAAAAACAATCTGGTTCGACTAATAGTGTTTTTCATTCATGGAATGCAGGTTGATTGTCAAGGATGCTTTTCTTGGTGCTATGGAAATATCTTTTCTAGTATGGAACGAGAAGAAACTTTTGATAAATAGTTGGATCTGTATCAAAATACACGGAAAAAAGTTTTTGGATAAGCATGCCCCACGAAGGAAATGCCAAGAAAACCACTACTTCCGTTGGACAGAAAGGATATACAGGTTGCAAGGAGACATCGATTGTACAAAAACAAAACTGGCTCCGCAAATATTATTAATACGACAAGGATATGGTTTACTATTTTAATACATTTTTATTCAAATATTCTTGAATATACATAATGCATTCCTTTCCGGCACCTTATCACAGGATGTACTATTAATTGAAGTGTCTCGGATGAACAAAGTGAGGACAAATTCGACCATTTTACAACGAATAATATCAGAGTTGCTAATAAATCAGTATTCCTGCATCTTTTAACATGGTGTAAGAGAACCAATACAAAAGTTTAGACTGTTAAATTCTAAATAATTAGAGACATGTTTCAAATCTAACATTTTATTTAACATTTAGAATTGCAACAACCTTGATTCAAGTAAAATTTATATATTGATTTCAATTCACCTAGGTAAGTCATTATTACTTGTTTGTCTGAACCTGTCTGCTGTGTTTTATAAAGTTAACTATCATGTAATTGTGTGTAGATAGAAATATATGTTTGGTCTATCAGGTAAAGTATTCCATTGGTTTAATTCTACTTCGTGGAATTTTGTTTGTCTGTTCAGTCATTGTCAGCTGCTGTGCCATTGAGTTCAGTTATTGTTCCAAGCATCAAAGATTTGTGGTTCATTCAGTATCCGTACATCGGTATGCTATGATACCTAGTAAATCTTAAGAACATTTTATCTCTAAGCGCATTCTTTATGTAAAAAACACTAATTATTATGGTTCAATGACTTTGATGCATTTCATATAAGCCATTGTACCTACCTGTTTCATAGCATTTTGAACATAATAAACTGTTTTATATATTATAAATAGGCTAATTTAAATAAGTTAATTTTCGGAACCTTACAAAATATTTCTTTACTTGCTGCAAGTTTAATATGGTTTGGCAACTTATTCCACAGCCTGGGAGCTGATCCTCTGCAGGAAGTATCCCCTTGCATTGCTTTCAGCTTTTTGGTACCGTCAATAGTGAATAGGACTCAGATCGCAGTAACCTCACTAGTATATATACCTTTGGATCCATTGCCATAGTCAAGTCGATACAAATTAAAGGCTTATATATGTTTCATCACTTGTATACAGCCGAATAAGTGTTATATTTCTTATTTGATAATAAGAAAACTTACATATTGAATTCACCTGCTGCTCCATTCCTAGATTAGTATCCAATATAAGTCCTAGTTTTCGTACAGACATGAACACATTTATATAACTAGGTCCTACCAGAATGCACAGATTTTCAGTATCTGCTTGGATGAGAAAACAAGGAATTCGGTCTTACCCTTATTCTATTGCACAATGATGTTGTTCATTCAAATACCTTTTTAATCAAAGTTTCAGTATATCACCGGCATAACAATGATATTTAATATTTGGCGTTTAATAATTTCACTAATTGGTTTGGTATACCTACAGTAATTCCTTGGTCCTAAAACGGATACTTGTTGTACACCAAAATGAAAATCTACATCTGGCGATGTGTTATCAGTCCTTGAAACATGCTGAGCTCTGTCGGTGAGGTACGATTTTATTGATTATACTGAAAGCTGCAGGTAAATTAAGCATAAATAATTCAATCATGGGACGTTCACGAAGAGCTTCAGCAGTGTCACTGTGCACTTTCAATAAGAATACTAATTACTGTCATTTATATCATTGTGTTATATGTGTTATTCTGTACTCCTTTGCCTTTCTACTACCTTTCCAATGAGTTTAGAGATGAAAGGAAGGTTAGAAATAGGACGATAATTCTTCCTATCTTCCTTATGCAACCTAATCTCTTGAGCAGCGGGATTATGGTTTCTCGTTTCAAACACAAAGGATCATTGTCTCATCAATTCAAATATTGATAATGGTAAAATCCAACCGGACAGTGGATCCAAGTCACATGAGGTAAAATTTGGACGATTTACATTTTAGTTACTTCCCATCGTGTTCTTAGTTAATGTTATCTTTCTTTTGATCTCTTCCGCATTCATCTATCTTTGTGGAATATAAACACTTCTTCTCCTCGAATAGTAGTGTATTAATGTTTCTACATAGATCCCTGTATATTTCAAACTGCACCATTAAGGAAGTTCGGCGACAGGTTCTCTCTACTTTCTTTCCAATGTTCTTAGCAGATCTAATCTTATAAGAGTACCAAGGGTTGTTTTGTTTTTGGTCTCAACTTGACGATTTTTGAGCAAGAGGGATCATGACGATTAATGATACTCTGGATACCTTGGTTATAGGGTTCTATCATTTAATATTAATCACACGATATTTTCTGTATGTGATCTTTCTTCGTATGCTATCGTGCTTATCAACATTAATAATGAACTACACAGCCAGATGATGGCATGGGGATTTACCTTTGTTGCTAATGAGACAAGTGTTAAACATAGAAGGAGATCCTACTATGATGGGGCTCGATTCTTTGGAGATTATCAAACCTAGTGTGTAACCTTCTTTGTGAGTTGCACAATACGTATACTGTAAATCCAATATACTGCAACTCCTACGAGCTTCAACATTAGACTGAATAATATCCAAAAAGGAAGTTTAAATCACCAGTTATTATGAAATGAGATCTGGAAATGGCTATATTATCTAAGTATTTAGACCATTCATCAAATAATATTGAGTTTCTATAGCCATTTTATTTAGAAAGAGGGGACGGTATATGATACAACATTTTACTGTAACCCTAGCTATATTTATAGTCCTTATTTTCAAAATAAGTTTACATCTACGTTGTCCCTAACTTACTCATATCAGGATTAACCAGGTTGTCAACGGAACTTAGAAATACGTCTCTTGCAAAATTTACATCTGTTCGAAAAACTCAGCCATGGAAGGTTGCTTTGACCTATAAATAATGTTTACGGGTTAAAATCTCTTGAGTTTTAATAGTACCACTGTAAACGTCAACTGAATTCCTCCTTTTTCAATAAACTTGAAATATAATTATCATGTTATTTGGAGTAATGTAAAATAGATCAGATATGCATAATATATATTTCTTTGTGATACAATAAATTGAAATGAATCGATAACCATGATGAATATATTTGTATCAATACATTTGGTAATTGGCATTCGTGACTTCTAGTTCAATACAGAAAATCAAATCCAGTGAAATGATTGGGAAGCTCTGAATCACGTATGTAAGTAAACAGATTTGGATTAACTTTATAACTAAAGGGGTTTTATTTTAATACTGTCGCTCCAAATATTACAATTCCTGTTGCTTCATGGCAATTTTTGTCTACGGGTAGGCTAAATAGGCTGAACATTTTTCAAAGGTAATGAGAAGGAGTGAATGATTGAATACCATTAATCTTTCAACATGACTGATGTAGGCAACCCATGTGCCAGCTGTCTACGGCCAAAGGTGCTACCAGATACACCATGGATACTGCCGTCTTCAAGTCTTTTGCCATTAATCTTTAGTATGAAAAAAATGGCTGACTACGATTCCTTCGTACTGAAATCGCACTTTGTGCCTAGATGATAAATATTGTCAACTCAGAGATTACAACTTGACAGGAGTAAATTATTGTCTGTTCGTATCACTTTTCCCGTGAAGACAACCTAAATTAAGAAAAGGTTAATTTATGAAAGCAATGATGCATTAAGAAATACATACGAGATACCATCAAATAACGCTCCTGTAGGTAACCTTTTCTAACTTTTGAAGAACTCTAAACTATATTATACTTTAGCAATAAACCTAACTTCGTATAACATGTAAACGTGATATTTAAACATACTAACATAGTATTTGAAATATATTAACTTATCAACTTCATCAAATTTCTAAGTTTATGATCGTGATTAACAAGCACTAAAGTAGTGATAAATCTTACACATAAATATTCCTAAGCTCTGGTATACAAGATGTAGCCTAATGGGCTCTTGTATCTCCAGGCAGGAGAGATAGTGGAAGGTTTATGAAGAGTGGCTGTATTGTACAGGTAAGTTTTTCTACTTATTTGTACATAATCCGGTATGTGCTGGTATAAATGCTATGTCACTGATCGTTATGTTACTCATAGAATTGTTCACCGAATAATACGTTCTATTACCATTGTATTAGTTTATTTATTTCTAGTATGTAAGCATTTTTATGTAAATTGTGTGTGCTAGGCCTGGATAAATTATGTTTCCCGATTTTGGTACATTTCTTTAATTATATACTTCACAGGTTTGGGTTTTGTGTGTTGGGAGCCAAATAAACACGGATAAATAGATTTATGTTCTGATTGTATGCGTGATCACACAACAGCTCTGTATGTACAAAATTGTAGGTACAGCAACGATACAATATTGTTTGTATACTGTTAATCGGGAACGACGAAAAGAATAACGTATTATCATAATCAGCAGTTACGCATGTGATAATATTGATATATTCATAAATCTTCCTCCCTATTCCCGTTGTTGCATCACTCACTCACTCACTCACTCACTCACTCACTCACTCACTCACTCACTCACTCACTCACTCACTCACTCACTCACTCACTCACTCACTCACTCACTCACTCACTCACTCACTCACTCACTCACTCACTCACTCACTCACTCATTCATTCGTTCATTCGTTCTTATTCATTCATTCACAGGCTCACTCACTCACATACTCACTAGCTCATTCACAGCCCTCTCTAGCAATCAATCACCTTGTCACCCGGGCACCCACTCACTCACTCACTCACACACAAACGCACACACACACATACACTCACACACATTCGCCAACAAAGGTACTATGTTAAGCGATATATGTCTACTTTATGTTCTTACCAGCCACGTTTTCCATAAATCAAAATATTTAGATTGTTATTAAAGTGGATGTTATTAGTATTGTGTTAATATAATAACATAAATTAGTGGAACAATTGATTGTGAGTCAAATATGGGTCATTGTTAGTAAAGCAAATGCGATAATTTGTATTTATTTTGTTAATTTGTATTCTCTAAGTTGTATGCATATTTGTGTCGATGAACGTTTGATGTCAATGTGATGAACCATTTGTAACTTTATCGATCAGCGTAAATATTATAATATTTACATTATGTTTTATGAGCTGGATGCTTGGTTAGTATTCATTACTCACAATGTAAACATTCGCTCACTTCTTGCTGTACGTTTCTTCTAGCAACATGTTATGCATTACTAATAGCTCCATGAAGAATAAACAACTTTAAATTCCCTTTAAGAATTTAGTTCAACCATTTTGCACATCACAGAGATAGTATCCGTATATTATATTAATCTCTAATACAACTTTGTGTATAATAACAAACAAATGTAGTGGTATATTGATCGTAGCCATATACAGATAATGTATTTGATATTAAGTTTTCGTGGTTAATATGAAATACTGATTATTTTTGTGGCATTAGTAGTTGGTGGATATTTCTCGCTAATATGTGTACTGATTAAATCAGGAGCCGCTATCCGAATTAGTGTTTTGTAATTTTGATTTTTTGTTTTGATTTTATTTGTTTAGAAATTTCACCTTATTGTTTTTATTATTATGGATCTAGTTTCATATTTGTGAACTGACATAGTACTTTGTAGCTAATGCATTCAGATTAATAATGTCCATAATGTTAGCCTACCCATATATTTCAAACAATGAAAAAATATGTTCTCTATAAGTTGCTTAGTCTATAATGTGCTTAATAATCTTGTACTCCGGTGTCTCCAGGCTATACCAGCAAACCAACAAACTACAAGTCTGTCGTTTTATTTTGTATTTACGTCAGATTCGCTTCCAGACAAATACCTGTGTTATAAAATATTTATTAATAGTAGGCAGCACCGTAAGAAGGAAAGTGTTCTATTACGTAGAAGGCACTATAAACGAAAGATGTAATATACGTTAACTGACGTAAAGGTGTTTAAAGAGGTGAATAAAGTTTGATTCATGGGGTTAATGTTACTTTTAAAATACACTACATGATGTTGTCATTGTCTGTTTTAGGACGTTTCAGATTGAACCAATGCCACACCTACACACACACACACACACACACAACCACACACACACACAACCACACACACACACACAAACACACACATTCATATATATTTATAAATAAATAAATAAAAATATATATATATATATATATATATATATATATATATAATACTGGCCGAAATTGCAGTTTTTAATGTGGTTGGTAACCTCAAATAAGGGAGACGGATATGGTCTGTAATTTATAGCTTCCGCACGGAGACTAATTCTAAATAAATTTAGAATATAGAATATATGGCATATTCGGTGGTGGATTAGTTCGCTAAGGCTTGTTCAAATATTCTATACCATCTGAAGCATGCAATATCAAACGATGGTGAAAAAAATATTACCACACGGCATTATATGATGGACCGATAAATGCTGTTGTAAGGTCTGGGATAGGACCGCTATATTATTGTATGTTGTGTTCCTAATGTTTACGTGAAGTGTCAGTATAAAATGGATCAATATCGCTCTTTTTATTTCTTATAAAGTGAATATCTTAAATTGATGTCAATTATCAGCGCTTTCTATTGTCAGCTTTAAAGCCTTAACCACCGCTAAACAGCCTAATTGTTGATGTTGTCTGTTTAAACTACATTCATTCATCCAGGCATCTATGCCTCCTGTTGCTGTAATTCGAATATCCAATACAAACAGAATAATTAGCTAATTGTGATGTTATTTTGTTTACAGAATGAAAGTGTGTCCCTTATCTGAAACGACTCTGCACTTACTTCCATAGACATGCCTAACTATAATATTACCACAACAATTGACTATACTAATAACGCTATCATCACAGCGACAGTGGCAAGCCATTGACGTTAGAGGAGATTGAGCACCCGAATTTATGACTGGACGGTAGAAGGACTTTGGGGACAGTTTTCGTCGTCTATTAACGAGCCATTATGACTGAAGACTGCATCAAGATGGATGACGTCAAAAGATACTACCGGTGATAAATAAAGTGCGCGGTCTAGTGTCTTCTGGGGTATCTCGTTTGATTCGCCTTCATGAAGGTCATAGCTCTCAAACAATACTGCTTCTTCCGGATGTAAATTTGGCGCTCTACTGCAGAGCTGGGAATCCTATTCTGAACTAAATTTATGAACGAATTTCTGACTACGTTTATTAAAGTATCTCATCATCAAATAACCTATTATAAATGGATATACTTTCTTTTAATAACTAATGGCAGATATGGAAATAAAACATGTTTCAACTAACTTTGAAAGCCATCTAAATGTTAATTCAAACAAAACTGAAATATCAAAACTGTATCACTCACTCACTCACTCAGATGTTTTCTAAATTTCCGGACTTAAAGCTAAATAGAACGTAAAATAGAACATAATATTAACTTTTTGCAATATTATGAAAATCAGAGGAATGTTTACAACCAAAGTGATTGGTGAACTCAGTGGATGTTTTAGAAGTTACATAAATATACATCTCATTTTAACGTCACATTTAGACCTTTAATGACAGTCAGAATTTATCAGAGTTTAAGTTGTGCCTATTCAGCCTTTATTTAACACTAAATTGTTATAGTATTTAAATATTCGACATAACAACGTAGACGCAGTTATAACAACAGTAGTTAGTACTAATACTATCGGAACTATTACAAAACAACAGAAATAAAAAACGCATTAAGAACAACAACACTATAAAACTAATATTACATGTAATATGAATACGACAAATATAAATAGTAGTAGTAGTTGTTGTGGTTGTTGTGGGAGTAGTAATAAAAGTAGCACTGCCTTTAGATATGATATTTTAGAGTTAATTGACTCGTCACTCCATTGTTATACCCGACGCACAGTCCTTTATGGTTCAGTTGCTCTGACCTATTCATCATACTGAATATTGTAATCGCAATTCTGAAGGCCATTTTTGCCAACGTATATCAAATAATGGCTTTAGTCTCTACGTATACATGACTAAAGCAAAGGCTGTACCTCTAGTATGTAGTGGGCGTTATGCCAGTTGTTGGTTGTCTGCTTCTGGGAAGAAGTCCACAAATCAGTTTCCGTGTCTTGGTTACTTGTAACCGACCGTCGGAGACAATGTTAATTATTAATGAGACTCTCTGACATAATGCACGTCACACGGCACCTTGGCTGCGTCACGCATTTAGCTGAATATTTTCCGGTAGAACTATATCACAAGTGTTGGTAAACGGCAGTAGCTTCTTATAAATTGGCATGATATTACATGGATATTTCTTTTCTCTCTCTCTCTCTCTCTCTCTCTTATATATATATATATATATATATATATATATATATATATATATATATAGAGAGAGAGAGAGAGAGAGAGAGAGAGAGAGAGAGAGAGAGAGAGAGAGAGAGAGAGAGAGAGAGAGAGAGAGACAGCGGCGAATGACTTCATATATAATGGAGAATGTTTATCCAGAAGGTCGGAACATTTATGTATTGCGACCGGACTCTTCATACGAATGGCAACATTTATAAGGCGAACCTCGGAGAGAAAGGCTTCATTATGCTAGAAAGAGAAACCAAGAGAGGAAAGAAGCAACATGCATCTATTTTCCTAACTAATCTCAAAACCAAAGACGAAATATTAATCCAATGGAGGTATCGTCCTAATTTGTCACTTCTTTAGGCCTTCATCTAAGTGGGAAACTGCGTTCGTTGACATGCCATGGCAGTGGGCCGGACATTTACATGACAAGAGGACGCCAACGCACCAGGATGGTAATATATCATCATAGGTTGTTATATGACATTTGAATTATTGTTTGTCAACTAAGAAACACGAGCACTCAAAAGAATATGACATCATGATGTACGAACGTGTGACCCCTAGATACGTGTGGCAAATCTTTGTCGGCCTAGTAGTAAGTGCAGCTTAGTAAATACGATCGGTGCAATGATAATAATTCTTGCTCCCGATTCTACAAATTAATGACTTATACTAAAATGGTGTTTTATCTAAATGGATAAGCATAATATACGCACATTTTCAAAGATTATGTTCCAAGCATAAACTAGAGTAACATCCCACATGTTATCTCCCGTAAATTGTCTATAGCAGACAATATATGGTATTAATTATAGTTTATAGTATGTGATGCCGAAATGGGATTAAGATTGAAATGACAATACACATGTATTAACTATTCATGAGCAGGGTTTGTCTTTGTCTTTAATTGGAGTCCACGCTTTATCATAATTCGTATACAACTAATCACAAAATACTACTTGGACACGATATATAATTCACATACCTTAGTAGAGTAAACAAGGAATACTGAACTAGAAGAGGAAGAAATATAATTATTTGAGATCAACTTTAAGAGATCCAGTGGTCCTTAGTGACTAACCATGCTGCCCAATAATTGGAAATAGGGCAGTAATGGATGTGACCTAATACGTATTCAAGTATTTACACATATACATGTTTACCTATTTCATATACATGTATTACATATTAACCCCAAATAATATTTAGACGTCTTTCAGAGAAAACAATTTGTCTTTTGGGTTATTTCACCCTCCAAAAACTAGGAAGGGCAAATAATAAAATACCGGATGGTGTTTAGTAATAACTTCTTTACAAATTCGCGACGTTCAAGTACATTATGAATATATGATAAATTTTTAGGTATATGAGGAGTACGGTAGTATTATAATAGCAACCACTCATCCGCATGCCTCTTCTCAGAAATGATTCATCGGTTGTGTGCTTTGTTAGATGAAATATGTATTACGCAAAGCATAGGTATGCCTTTACAATCCTCGTTTAAATGAATGCACAATTCAGTTAACGTGAAGTATTAACACAGTGACCTATATACACGAATAGTATTTCACTCAGTGACCATGACTAATGTTACTTAGACGGTAACATAGCCAACAACTAAAATCATTGGATTGATCATCCTGTAGCTGGATTAACTGAGTTAGTTCACCCGTTAATCCCTAAAACGTGTTGTATATATAATTTAACATTGGTATATACTTGCTTATTTTTCTGTGAGTAATCTTACCACATATATAGTGTCTTGTGTAAGTTGTCCTTTAAGAATACATAAACAACAGTTGGAAAGGAATCAGCACATGGATGCCATATAGTGCCGTATAAAAGAGTACAGTCTAACCTCACTTTTATGATAACTTTGGGGTCTGTCTCAAAGTTGGCGTTGTGGTGGAGTGGCATTAAAGTAGGGGGGGGGGTGCATTTTCGGCGGACAGCCTTGGGGGTTGTTAATAACACGTGGCTTTTGGTCCTTTGTTAACCTCAACTATTACTTTATCTAATCTGTCACATAATGACACTGATAACTTGTCAATCAATTAACACATACCCAGAAACATTTCATGATCAATTTGTGGCGGTAATAGGGTGGGGGGAGGTGGCGAATATTTGGGGGCATTATAACGGCGGCAAATCGGGTCATTATCAAAGGTTGGCGGTAGGTGCGGTTGGCGGCTGCTCGCGGGTGGCAGATGGCGGGGCTAGACTGTATTTGGATTATTTTCTGCAGAAGAACAATAATTGTGAAGTATAGATTTAGAAATATGTATTTGAACTGTGATGCTGGCTTGCAGTAATATAAACATCCCTCCTCAAGGTGATGAATTATATTAATCAATGTTGGATACCATACTTCGTTTGTTTAATTAAGGAACATTTTATATTTTCTCAGGTTATCTCTTTTCCAATGTGATCGCTTTAATGATATCCGCGTGATATCAGTGAACTGATAGTCCTTATCCATGTGCTATCTTCTCCACACCGTAAAGATATCTCAAATTATAAATCATTTCCTATTCTCGTCTACTCAGAGACCAATTGTAGTAATCACAACTGAGGAATCTTCGCAAGAGACTAGATCTAAGGCAAATGAACGAATTCGCAGATTTATTAGAATAACACAAGATTTTATACTTGTACCGATCACAAGTAAGTAATAACAAACTGTGATTGATATTTTAATCCATAATTAACGAGAATCTCACGAGTTTGCTCGTATTAAGTCGTTCATATTGATAAACGTAATTAAAACGTAAGAGGACAAATTTCTGTTAATTCTGTTGACCTTTCTGTGCCTATTTTCGTGTCATCATGCAAACTTTAATTGCTGGCCTCCCTACATTAACGATAAACAAAAAGCCTCTAGAAATAACCTATAATGAAGACAAGAAAACTCTTCAAGCAATTCATTATTTAATTTAACGAGGTTACTTTTGTTGAACGTAATGCTTTTATTTAAACAGCGAATATTTATCGCCAGTAACCTATGTTATTTACAATAATTTATAATTGGTCTGTCCTGGGACGCAATGACCAAATTCTAAGCTTCGTTTCATATAATTATCCATGGCCACACGAGCCATCCCCTTACGACGGATAGAAAACGACTAGAAACGACGTCAGCCAAAACCGATGTGTTCCACTCGAGGCCAATTAATTGGATGTCTCAGTTAGAGCACATGCAAATGGCAAAATAGAAAAATGAAGTTAGTCTCCTGATTAAAAATCTCTATTATCTTCATTAATGTCGATGATTAACGATCAACCGTCTTCGACATAATCAACAGCTAAATGGAGCCGGAATGATCAGTTAATTAGGATCACGTAATGAATTACTGATGTATTTATGGAAAATTCAGAGATCAGCTATTCAATCGGTAGCAGACAACAAACTTGGTTACAAGTGTCTCATTGTAGCAAACTGATTAGTAAATTAATTGTCAATCAATTATTATCGGCAATATTTAGTTAAATAGAATCTTTCTCTCTGAAATAGTATCGACACAATCATGTACAGCTTTACCGACACATTATATCATGCATACATACTAGCAGACCAATATTCATTTATTAATATCTACACATCGTTTTCCTATCATATTGAGATAAAGCATACAAACAAGCCATCATATTATATCTCAGTTAGAAGAACATCGTCACACGGAATGAAACGTGCCGCTGATTGTCATTAATCTTGTTTAAAGCATTTGACATCATTGTTCCTGTAGTGAGATTTTTGCCGATATCGTTTCTGTTGTTGCCAATTGTTGATGCGTTCGACATAATCCATAACTTCATGCAACAGATAACACAAATTACCTGGTAAAATAGGTGTATAATTCTCAGATGTATGATCCTTTTCTCTCTCTTGGAAATATATCAGCTGTCAGACAAAAGGCAACGATAAACAAAGAATTGAATTACTCTAATTTCCTCACACGCAATGTGCACATGGATAAGGATATAGCCAAAGAATCATCTATAGTCTTATACACACCAATGAACACCTATAACGTTGCAACGGGTTTTAAATAAAAGAACACGACAGAAACGAAATCAGATTTATAAAAGTACTTCTTATCTCTTCGTAGAAGAATCCATTTAAAAAGAATACGACAACATAGTCCATTACAAGTAAGTTTCCTTAATAAATTATTCACAACGACAACTTACTGATGAATACAGTAAGCGAGTTGCATATTGTGATAATACACGAAAGATATTTTGTTCAGGAAATGGAACTATGGTAACGGTGGTCACATGACATTTTCATGTCCCAGTTATCTAGATCCAGAATCTATTTTGCTGACGACGATCGACAAGAAGAAGTAGTCGTCTGATAGCATTCACATTATGGAGAGTCCTTATATGTTTTATCGTTATTTTAAATCTCATTATTTAATAGTTCTATTGTTGTGAATACTTATACTGTTCCAGGATGTGTAAAGGTCACCGTCAAAAGATGGTTCTCCCTTTGATAATGGAATACTTCATCCAATGAAATAAAGGGGAAAAGCAAAGTGTTCTTGAAGGCGTAGATCAATACACTAATTTTGTAAGTCAAGTCCCAAGTCTAAAAACTAAATACACTATAATACTAGAAAATGGGCCTTGGTATATATATATATATATATATATATATATATATATATATATATATATATATATATATATATATATATATATATAACAAGTTTCTAATGTACAATTAAATGAAGATGTTATGACATTTCAAGATATATAATCATCTAATTGCTTTCCAAGCACAATGCTCTGTTTTCTCAATAATTTTGAGATTCAAAATGCGATTATTCTAATACGAAACTCCACATCATGATCTTGATCTGAGTACTGATGTAATATAGGACAATAATGAGTAATTAATGATTCGCAGCTCGGGCTAGGCTTGAAATACAATACGACCGTCAACCCCAAATGAGTTGTATGCTATATTAATGAACTATGAGGGTATCAACGTGAGAGTAAAGCAAAAAAGGTCATAGAAATGATATTTTTCTATATTACAATTAATCATAACTACAATGTTTCCAGCATGTATTTTGTAAATGAAGGAGGAACAATGGCATAAATGGCTATGTTAGTGTTTTATTTATAGGACAATAAAGGCGGCCTGGTAATTTAGGAAATGCGTTCTTCAAATTGCTTTAGAAATAAGTAGGTCGCAGCAGATCATTTACTTGTCTAACATGATGTATACGTGGGTGCTTAACAACAGCTTTTATCGAACATAGACACGCCTAATTCACAATGGCAAGTAATCACTCATACATACATGAAAGCACACACGTACGCATGCATAAACACACACGCGTTTATGTAAAAGAACAGAGCTTTACCAAACTAGTCTACGTTGTGATGGCGACAATTTGTTTCCAGTTTCCAACGTTTTGCTTTAGCTAGAACGCTATTGATCAAGACTATGCACATGATTATTTAGCATCAAGTCTACTTGGCTCAGTTTAGCTGACGTCTTCCAACGAAAACATGAAATGATTTAGAACTCCAAGTACACTTTAGATTACTTAGGTGGTTAAACTTAGCAATACAGCCTTGTGATTGATATGTATTGTTGTTTGTGTAAACAAATAATATGCATATATACACCGGTTAATATATATGAAATAGCCTAATTAAGGTTTTTAAAATCTTACAAAATATTTCTTCCACTACTTTTCTTTATTCTACAGCCTGAGAGATGATGCTTGGCAATATTGTTATCCGTACATTACTGTGTGGCTTTTTGGGACCGTGAAAAGTAAACTGGACTCAGATATGTGCATTATCACTGGTGTATACTTTTGAATCGGATCATTTAAATACCGTGGTGCTGTTCCACTCAGTACTTTGAATGCAGGAAACAAGATTTTATAAAGTGATCTGAAACATACGTGCTGTCAGTACAACTGCATCAAAACATGTATTTTATTTTCCCTTTTGCGAATGGGTGTCACCAAACGTACACCAGTTTGTCGGACAGAGGAGGATGTTACATGACAAGAGATTTCCATAGACCAGGCGAGAAATAATAAAGACTTGGACTAAAGTCTTGCAGGACTCACTATTTATATACTTATGAACAAATCTTACATATGGAATTCAACTGCTTTTCCATTCCTAGAGTATTATACAATATAAGCCCCAGATTTCTCACGGAATAATTTATATAACAAGATCCTACCTGAATGCGAAGTTTCTCGGTTTTCTTCACATGTTGCTTGGACGAGAAAACAATGAATTCAGTCTGATCTTTATTCAATTTCAGCATGTTGCCGTTGATCCTACATGTTCGATATAAGTTTCAATTGAAGATGAAATATCATTCCATTTATCACACTGCTTCAAAGTCAGGTACAGTCATACGGATCCTTTATTCAAAACTGGGAAATCTTCAAATTATGTATCAATACATAGTATGTTTGTTAATGAACGACTTTATTAGCAAGA
>JAODUP010000782.1:280000-312500 GCA_025642065.1 Paralvinella palmiformis | reverse complement strand
TTTGGTGTATAAATGGTGCTTGTTATATGCGAAAATCACAGTTATCCAGTAAGCCGTGAGAACTTATTTCCGTGCCTAAGACGGAGTCCTAATTGCATAATTAATCTTATGATAACTGCAGTCTTAAGATGGCCACTGAGATCCCAATCATCTAAATTCCTCCTGAAGAGGTTCAGATAGGGAAAACTACTCAACTTAAGTACATGTTATCATTAGAATATACCTTTCCTAATATATGTTCATAATTATTTATTTGTACAATTAAATAACATCGTGTACGTATTTCAGGGCATGTATTGACTAGTGTTAATTTAACGGTTTTAGTGGCTTAGAGGAGCAAAGGAGGTTTTAGTTTGTCTTATAACCAGCCAGGGGAAGGTACTTTCTCAGTAATATGTTGGAAGTGAGGTAAACATTAATGATATCTTAGATTATACCACTTATAATAAAATGTTTTTACGTTTGATGTAACATTGATAGTGTATATATGTGGACAATTTACTACTGATGTTTACTTCCCGGTATGCAATGCTTAGACATGAGCAAGTGGGTAAATTTGGACAACTAACATTTAATACGAATTTACAATGAATATAATCTTTGAAGACTGACCATAAAATATAATACCAATATATACCATATCATATATATCAACACTATTCTATATATATATATATATATATATATATATATATATAGAAAAAGAGAGAGAGTGAGAGAGAGAGAGAGAGAGAGAGCAAGAAAAGAGAGCACTCAACATATTTGCACTAGACATTACTGAAATTTACAGCACCGAATCAAACATAATTTAAAAGAACTTATTGTTGTAATTCAAGAACGGAATTCAGATTGTTTTCTAGTAGATTATGCTATCAATATCGGATATAATGGTTCTGATTACTAGAACTTTGTCGTTTTAAATAAAACATTCGCATTACATATTTGGTGTAGATATTATTGAGTAGGTTTATGTCAGTATAATTTGTTAATTATGTTATTCGATTTAAGTTATTTGATTCCAGGTATGTCCTAGACAGATTAATTTGTACCCGAAACAGAGAGAGAGAGATCGAGAGAGGAAAGAGCTGTTGGCTTTACTGTGATTTTCTCTTAATTTGGCGATTGCACTAATTATTGATACGTAATGTATATAAATATGTCCACATGGATTACTTGATATATTTATCTGTACCTTATGGTATTGAACATGATGGTATAATGAGTATTGCATGCCAAAAGTACAACAAATAATATTAATAATGAATATTGAATAAAGTGCATTTAGTATGAAAAAGCCATTCAAATGGGCTATGCAACTTATATGTAATATAGTAATAGCCCAAATGTTTTGTCTATAAAAACCCTATTTTTACAATAATTAATATTTATCTGTGAAAGCAAGTTTGAACAGGTGTGAATTTGGAATGGATTTAAAATAACTGACTTTAGCTGAGATACAGGCACCTGCAATCATATCTAACTGGATGATCTTAGTTTTAGGGATGTCCTTATCAGTTGTTAGTAACTGCAAGAAACATGTTTATGCCTTATAAATCATCGTTGAATATAGATATCGCTTAATTGAATTAGTTAGCAATGATTCTCTTCTTGAATTAAGCTTTAGTTTATAAATATTAGTTTCCATAAAATGGCATTATAGAATCATTATTTAGTACCTTGCATAGGATGTGCTATCTTGGTTTATTTTTGTCTCAGACAATTCGTGAATTCTATGCAATAATTAGAACATAACTAACCTTAAAAATTATAATATCTCATTTACATTTGATGAAACCTGTTTTTGCCGATCATTTATTTAAGTTATTGTAGTCTGAAACCCCTTTTATCTCTTTCATTTCTGCAAAGTCCTTTTTATATTGCCTTATTTTGGCGGGAGACGTTTGAATTTCCGGACGACGGCTTGTGATTGGCTGCTTATTTTACCGCATGGTATCCGCTAGTGCCCTATAAACAAAACAGCTGTTACCTAATTCCTGAACAGTCCCAATTATTTTAATTATTTAAGATTCTGCAATTAGTTATCCCTCCTGCTCCTGTTGTTGCATGTTTATATATTACTCTGATATTTCGTTTCTTAGTTCACATTCTTAATATGTGATAATTTTAATCGATTGGAGTGAATACTAGATCAAAGTAATTACATTATATTATAATCCATAACGGAAACATATATAATTATCATCATTTAAAATTAAATTTATCTTGATTAAAGTTATTTTATATTACAACTTTATATGTAAATCCTTTTCAAATTAAGCTGCATATATGATTACCGCATTCCTTATAAGACAATTCGTGATTAGTAAATCCACCAATATATTTACCTGTCTAATAACAATACCTTTTAAACCTAAATACACAGGTTGAATTCCAATCAATTCACTTGGTGTTCAAAAATAAATGCTAACTATACTTTCGAGAAACGCATGCACTATAAAATATTTATAAATAAAACTGGATCGCTTCAGCGCTATCGAATGGACCAAATGGGCGAGCAGTATAAGAGACAAAAGTAATATGGGTTTGGTTCGCTTGTTTGCTCAGATAGTTGTTTAGATGTTGTGATACGAATTTTAGCGAACTTTTACATTCACATATAGTCGATCATGTACATATGTTTCCATATAAGTACATATAAAGATAAACACACATTAATAATGCCATTGGGTAAACTCAGAATGCCATTTCTAAAATGTCACAACTCTCATCGACAGCATTACATCTTCTCTACCGGTTTATTCTACTAAAGAGATATCCAGAATGTCTTAAGATAGTGACCGTCTTCCACGGTTGTCTGCTCGGGATTTATTGAAGTAATTACGAATAATGAAAGCTTCACGGGAGACTAGAAGCCAGGCATCGGTCGCAATTTATCGAACGCCTATTTTCCTTTATATCTAGGATCATGGGAGGTTTTATGCTAGTAGTTATTATCAGAAGCTAATAGAACGTTGCACTGAGATTTAATACGCGATTTAATGGATAGTAAAACATTTTTCATATTGTTAACGCGTCTTGGAGGATCGCATATGTAAAGAAATATATTTATTAACTATATTTTCTCTTATATGATATGACTGTGTAACTGTCTGATAGCTGTCTATTTATTATTCTCTTATATGATATGACTGTGTAACTGTCTGATAGCTGTCTATTTATTATTCTCTTATATGATATGACTGTGTAACTGTCTGATAGCTGTCTATTTATTATTCTCTTATATGATATGACTGTGTAACTGTCTGATAGCTGTCTATTTATTATTCTCTTATATGATATGACTGTGTAACTGTCTGATAGCTGTCTATTTATTATTATCTTATATGATATGACTGTGTAACTGTCTGATAGCTGTCTATTTATTATTCTCTTATATGATATGACTGTGTAACTGTCTGATAGCTGTCTATTTATTATTCTCTTATATGATATGACTGTGTAACTGTCTGATAGCTGTCTATTTATTATTCTCTTATATGACTGTGTAACTGTCTGATAGCTGTCTATATATTATTCTCTTATATGACTGTGTAACTGTCTGATAGCTGTCTATATATTATTCTCTTATATGACTGTGTAACTGTCTGATAGCTGTCTATTTATTATTCTCTTATATGATATGACTGTGTAACTGTCTGATAGCTGTCTATTTATTATTCTCTTATATGATATGACTGTGTAACTGTCTGATAGCTGTCTATTTATTATTCTCGTATATGATTGACTGTGTAACTGTCTGATAGCTGTCTATTTATTATTCTCTTATATGAGTGTGTAACTGTCTGTTTCTTTCCGTTCCTGCCTTTATTTAATTGCCGACGGTTAATCTAGTCAACTCTAGCTGGTGTTCGGTCTTTACCAAGTTCAAAGTATTTGGGAACACTCGGTTTTAACCGACTTAGTAAACAATATTGCTCATGTAAACACCTATCTAATCCCAGGCTATTTTAAAGTTTTGTCACAGGGTAAGCCATTGGTAGAAGTGTCCTGCATGTCCATGATTGAAACATTTGAGCCTTTTACAGAGACTGATATCAGACAGTTGCTGAGAATGGCCATGTAATGCTTTATGTGCAGTTATTCCTATGCCTACATTGCTTGTGAAAGATTGTCAAGGTGTTCTGATAAGCCCAATTACAAATATAGTTAATACATAATTATCTCTGGGTGTTTTTTCAAGATCCATGAAAGCTGTCATTGTAAAACTGTTTGATCTGTAATAGTCTAAACAATTACAGACCTGTTTCAAATCTTACATTTTTATCTAAAGTTATAGAAAGGGCAGTTGCTTTCCATCTAAACAAATATTTAATCAATAATAACCTTAATGAATCACTACAGTCTGCCTATAAAAGTGGTCACAGCACTGAAACAGCCTTGGTTCGAGTGAAAAATGATATTATGATATCAATGATCAAGGTAAGCCAGTAATACTTATTCTTCTGGACCTGTCTGCTGCATTTGATACAGTTGACCATAATGTACTTTTCTCTAGGTTAAAAAACTGTTCTGGTCTTTCAGATCAAGTACTTGAATGGCTTCGATGCTATCTGGAACAACGCTTCCAGCGAGTTTCTGTTCATGGTATTTTATCTGAAGTTCAGTTTTTGTTATCTGGTGTACCACAAGGTTCAATTCTTGGTCCTCTAGTTTTCGCAATGAATACCCGTCCTCTTGGGATCATTGGGGTTAAATAGCACATGTTTGCTGATGACACACAGCTGTATATATCACTGGATCCTGACAATCAGTTAAATGTTTCCTCTTCCTTGAAGAATTTAGAACAATGTATTGCTGATATTCGGCTATGAATGACTCAAAATCTTCTAAGACTAAATAATAATAAAACAAATATTATATATTTAGCATCACCAGATTATGTTAAATCCCTGACTATACCAGCATAACAAATGGGTGCATATTCAATTACCATTAATGGGTCAGTAACAAATGTAGGGGTTATTTTTTAGCAGTGGATTGGCATGTATGAACATGTCACATCAGTATGCCGAGCTTGCTACTACCATATTAAGAACATCCACTCTTTAAAAGCATTATTTACACAAGAAGCACTTATAACTGTAGTCCATGATTTTGTTACATTTTGTGTAGATTATTGCAAGTCCATGTTATATGGCATAACTGATTATAACATCAACGCCTACATCGAATTGAGAATAGTGCAGCTTGCAGAGTGACAAATATCCGAAAATATAATCATATCACCCCAATTATTCGAAAACTACATTGGCTACGTGTTAGACAACGTATCCATCTTACGATTTTATTAATAACTTATAAATCTATTAATGATATAGCGTCAGAGTACCTTTGTGAAGTCATCCCCATAAATATGGTCATCCAGTCAAATTTGCAGGTACCCATGTCTCGGCTCAAGTCATATGGTGATGTTGCATTTAGTGTCGCAGCCCCCACTCTGTGGACTAAGTTGCCAGCAGATATTACAAACTTGACAACTTGATATCATTGTGAGCTCGCTGCTTACTACCATAGTTATTCTATGGAGAGAATATGCAAATCAGCTAGATGATGAATTCCGGTGATACAACCACTATAATATTAGTGATAATAATAATACTAATATGTGACATTTATATAGCGCCCTATAAAGCTAGAAGCTGCTCTAATGCGCTTTACAATATTATTATTATATAAATATACTGATTCGAAGGTGAATCGAGTTAACAATGAAAATAAATATTATAATCCCAGAATTAATGGCATTCCATTAATAGTTGTCTGATGGCATTTTTTCTATCAATAACTATCATTTACTCATTCTTATCATACCCGAATATTAGAGACCTTTACTCCTGTCTTTTGTCGAATCGTGATCGCACAGTAAGATAGAGCCTAGCACTAGTAATCGAAGCGTCCTGGATTCGAGCGTGCTGAGTTGCAATGCTGGCATGTGACGACTCATACACTCAGACATAAATGAGAACCCGACAGAAGATTATGTGTCCGAGTAAGGCTTTGCGCCAATAATGACAGCATGTGTTTAATATTCCCTTGGGAGTTAAGGTGTGTGCCTGATTGAGACAGGTCTGAGTAAGGGATACTAATACTGTAAAGAGTCTTAGAGCAGCTATCAATGTCACGTACTGTTATATTATTATTATACGGCCGAACCTTAGTTGCTTATATGTCCGATTTGTAGAATATTGTAATTAAATTGTTATTTAGCTTAATAACCGACAAATACGTTCGAAAAATCGAAAAACTATTAATAGATATAGAGAGGGATATAGAGAGGGAGAGATGGAATATATATATATATATATATATATATATATATATATATATATATATATAAAATATATATATATATATATATATATATGAGAGAGAGAGAGAGAGAGAGAGAGAGAGAGAGAGAGAGAGAGAGAGAGAGAAAAAGAGAGAGAGAGAGAGAGAGAGAGATGGATAAATACACAAGAAAGAGAAAGACACACACACACACACACACACACACACACACATATATATATATATATATATATATATATATATATATATATATATATATATATATATATATATATATATATATATACGTGGATAGAAGATAAAGTGTGGGAGAGAGAGAGATAGATAGAGAGAGGGGGGGGGGAAGAAAAAGGATAACTATATAATGTTACTCAGACGCAGAGAGATATCAGTATCAATATATTAATCTCACACGTGCCTTTCATACATTCCCAAAACGCCAAGATACATATTATGTAGTAATACGAAGTATCTCATTTACTCATGATCTACCGAATAACCTATTCATATCAAGTCAATATATATTTCCACATAACAACTCTAATACTAGCTTGAAATTGATATTCCACATGTGCTGTAAATTTATGTTGACCTTTGGTAGAACTTTGGGCATGATAGATATATGAACATGAAATAAATAGGGTCATTGTATAGATATGGGTAAAACTGGTTGACACATGTAGACATAAATAATTACCACACAAAAAGAAAGATTACAGTCCTGAAATAGAACAACTTTAATCACTGTTGATGAGATATAATATCTACAAAATGTACTTTTAATAGGTTTATTCTAATCATATATCTAAATTGGCAGCAAATAAATATATGTATTAATACGTTTTAGGAGTACTGAATAGCAAACACATTTTTAAATTCCATAATCTTTATCTTTGAACCATTTATGAGACTAGCTATTTAATTAATCGATTTATTTGTTATAGGTTTCTCCTCGGTGTAGATTAAATTACAGAAGAAGTTGACAAACCAAAATAAGGTAGCAATATATTCTACACCACACTTTAGACACCTAATTCATAACCTTTATTTTGATATCTGATTTAGTTTTAGGAACATTTAATATAGGCAAACAAAGCAGGTGAGTTATTGTAATGAAAGGTGATCGTTTAGATAAACGGATGATCTCGTCTGTTCGCAAACATTTCATATCAATTACTGAGATATTGGCTGATGTGACAAATACGCTCAAACACGAGTCTTGCGAGAATAACGTAAATAAACTTGTCAATTATCTAATTATCATGTTGGTTAGTGTTCTGGTCATGAACCAGCTCCATGTCAGTCTGTAGATCAACAATAAAGAAGACGGTGCTTTAAGATCTAGTCCAGCTGAAACTTAAGAATATATCGATAACTCAGTTAGATATAGTGTATAGATATAGATATTACCAGTACCTGGTACAGGAATAGTCGTTATTTGTTATAAAGACTCTGTAACTCGCTTTTAAACAACATCATGAATAAATAAATTAATCAGTCAATGAATGACTAAGTAGTTGATTGATTGATTGAACGATTAACCGGTTGATTGATTGACTAATCGAACGAGCGATTGAGTGATTATTCGAATTATCATTGTAATCTTGACAATAGTATCGCCCATGACAAATGGAGAAGGGGAGATAAGATAATTTGATCAGACGTTTAGCTAAGTATGAACCATACAGGCGATATTTCTAACATTGAACATCGGACTTTGGTGGCTTTGTCTTATTTTTCAATAAGTATTACCAGCTAAACTTATTTGTACCATTATTCGTCAAACATCAGTAATATTCAGCCTTTTCTCTAGCTATTCGTCGTCTACATATGTTGTTTACAATCCCTCGTCGCCTATTTTGTCGCCAGGAAATTGGTCGGCTACTTTGGTTTTGGCGAAACAGTGGCATAGAATGCACCAAATACTCCATTTTTCTCAACTGTTCAGGGGAGATCCCCAAACCACCCGCTTCCAATGGAGAAGGGCCACAACTGTGTTTGTGTGACTACCACTACCCCCTAGCCGACCCACACTACCTCCCTGCATCCATACTTCCCTCCGACAACGCCTTGGCAATAGCGTAGCAGTGTTTTTACAGGCCAGCACAGGTGAGCTGTTGCCTACTTTTTGTAAGGGGTCGTCTACTCTATTCCCTACTAAAAAGGATGGATATTAATTGACTGTGCCTAACGCATTGCGCTCTCAAAGCATTACAAGTACTTCTGACTCTGGAATAGAAACACTGTATCGTATCATGAGTGATACAATTCACATTAGTAGAATGTGGAAATATAATTAATTTCCGATGTCTAGTTATTTCCAGTCTGTAATATGACATTTAAAGAAAACTTTAGCCCGCTTGTCTTTCGAAAACACTAAATCCTGTCAGTTTTTGTAATAGCAAATAAAGTTTCCATATCGTTGCTGTGAAGAAAGACGCAGCAACTTGAAAAATGACAATAAATAGGTTTGGTTAAGCAATGTACATAAACATTTTCACAAGTGACATCATCTGTCTTATGTGTGTTATTCCCAGATCGTAGGTGATTCGCTTTTTAGAGTTATGTTGCCCGGCGACTTAAAGACTGGTGACACATTACACATGGTTCAACATGAAAAGTCGCTGCTCTGGATTCAGTCACATGAAGATTAGTCCAGAGTTTGAAGTCACACCTCAAGATTCTCTGTTCAATAAACTAATTTCTTACCGCATTCTCGATATGTTATTTGTATTATGTTGCTAAAGGTGTCATTTGTTGAGGTGAAAGAAGTCGTCTATATAGCGTCATAATGTCAAAAACTATATCATATTTTGGTGTGTATTAATTATTATAATATGTCTTAAATTTAAACGGTATCTGAATTTAAATGTTTTCCCATTTTGTCGCACTTTATAGCTTCTCGATACCCACAGATTGTGACGCCTTATACCGGCTTCTTCAGAAGAAGAAGCATTTCGTTTGTCAGTCGTCAGTAGAACATGTCTCTTCCGTAATACAAACTATCCCATATCACTAGAATCGGTGTCGTTATAATATTTCAGCCACATCAATGTGAACGGAATTTAGCTCAGAAGTGTTAAATTTCGTTAAACTACATTAAAGTATGACTAAGTAACTTTGCTGTTGGTGTTTCAGATAGTACATTTATTAGTTAAAGGAAGCTATACTTCTTGAAACAGTGTCACAAACAGAGTAGGCCTCATTATTACCAGGTAAGTGTATCATCACCTTGATGTTATACGCACTTGGTTTCTTTTTGTGGATTTGTGCAGTGTTTGCCTTCGTTAAACAGAAGTATGACAACCAGTTTTGGGGGTTTTGAAAGCTTACCAATAATATGATGTCAATTTAATCGTTGTCTTCACATTCAGAGTGAATTAGAGAACAGTCATGTAATTATCTTTACGTTTCTTCTTATATATGAATGATCTTCATCAATCCAATATTTGTGTCGTCAAATATGTTGAAATTCGTTTGAAACCTATACAAAGTTTCCATGGTAATAGAGACCCGACTTGAAAGTCGGATATACACGATGATCACCGTTGTCTGGTGCTTCCTTCGTTTCATTTAAGTCGACGTAGAAGACGAAATCGAATGATCCAGATAATGATTAATCTTTGAAATGAAGAGTCACGGACTTCAATAGCGTCCAGATTTGTTACGTTATTACTTTCCTTGTTCAATAAATGATACTGAATCTCAGGAAAAAAAGATGGCTTGCCTCGGGAAGGTTCATGCTTTGTCACATAATCAAGGTGTAATTCCGTTAGCTCTCAGCTTAAAAAGCTAGATTAATTATTCTGTAGAAAGTGCCATTGATTCCTCAACGTAATGCTCGTTTCTTAGCCATAGATTTGCCTTTATCAGAAATAATAGAATATAGCTTGTCTTAAACGTTATTATCTCGACACACAGGATGTGATTATGATTGATGATTGATGTTTTACGGCCACTTTTGTGCACATTCTAGGCTAAACGGGACGAGCGACCTCCAAAGGTAATGAAACGAGGTCAAATATGAAACAACCATCAGATATGCCCATGTAGATCACATGACAGAGATACAATTGCTACTTCAAAATGACAGTAATATACTTATAACGCACATTATATTTTAGTTGAAATGGGTAACTCCCTCATCAGTATGAGCGTTTGTATAATGTCTTCCATCTGGCAATACACGTGGTTAAGCCCTTCGAAGTGAAATAACTGTTAAATAAGTAAAGATGCAATTCGAGTATGAAATTGCTACTTCAAAATGACAGTAATATACTTATAACGCACATTATATTTTAGTTGAAATGGGTAACTCCCTCATCAGTATGAGCGTTTGTATAATGTCTTCCATCTGGCAATACACGTGGTTAAGCCCTTCGAAGTGAAATAACTGTTAAATAAGTAAAGATGCAAATTCGAGTATGAAATACATCACTATAATGGACATAAACTATTGTTTTGAACTAGTGCTTGTCAAACATTTATGCCAGAATCTTTCACTCAATTCTTAGGTAATTCGTGTGATAAAGTAATTTCAGATTCGACCACACACGCAACTGGTCTGGATAATAATTCCTGCCAATACAATTTCTGTCCGTTTTCACATCTAAATTTGGCAAAAGAAACTAGCTATGTAAGGAAAGACAAAAGACGCATTAAATTAAGTAGAATCCAGGACGGGTAGTCGTCATTCCTGAATAGGTATCAGTAAGCCACTGATTTAATATATCCAAATACGATCGTATGACTTTATTTTATGGGAATGGGAAGACTATTATTAATTTTACGAGTAACCCTATTAACAGCGTGCGGTATCAGAATCAAATGTTTTGTATGATTTGTTAAAGGTGTAGCGTAGACCACTTCGCAAATATTGGCACCTCAGTGTTCTAATATGTTTAGTTATTTCGGCAAGTCGGTAAATTAAGGTTAATATATCTATACAAAACACACCATTTGTGCAGAATTAATGTTATTAACACAAAAAAGGTGGATTGCCTTCGCAGCAGCACAGAAACATATATTTATCAACATCGGTTTTATCTCACATTCTAAGAAAACTGTGTGTTAGTTTTGGCCAGCACATCGAAAGAATATTATAATGATATACACAGCCATATAACGTATACATTATTTGAATATTAAAAATATTATCTCATTGAGTAATTGGTTTTAATAAATCTTGTCTATATGAATTTCTGCTATCAGACGTATATACTGGTAATAAATGTCTCATTGAATTGATTACAATAATGTAAAAGGTACACGTCGATGATAAATTAAATATGTTTAAGTCTATTACTATTTAAACCGTATCATAAAATAAATATCTGAATTACAAAACCAGCAAATAGGAAATAACGATCTGAACATACTTAGTTATTAATATTATAGCAATACACATTTTCAATAACTCCTTACAATATAAGTTACAATCTCATTATTATGATTCGAAAAAAAAAATAAATATATATATATATATATATATATATATATATATATATATATATATATATATATATATGGCAGTTTGTCATGCTGCAATAGTCCCCTGTTTTAGAATGCCATTGCCATAGTCCAGTCAATAAATAATTAGGGCTTGGGCTAAAGTCTTGCATGTCTGATCATTTATGTACTTACGAATAAGTCTTATCTTTCGTATTTGATAATAACAGGACTTACATATAGAATTCATCTGCTTCTCCATTCCTAGGGTATTATCTAATACAAGCTCTAGATTTCTTACAGACATGGAATAATTTATATAACTGGATCCTACCTTAATGCAAAGATTCTCAGTTTTCTTTACTTGCTGCTTGGATGAGAAAACAATGAATTATGTATTGTCCTTATTCATTTTCAGCACGTTGTTGTTCATCCAAGTACTTATGTCTGCAATACAAGCTTCAATTGAAGATGAAATGTCATCCCATTTATCACATGACTTCAAAGGCATGTTCACTTTTGTATCATCGGCATACCAATGATATTTATTATTATACCGTTTAATAATTTCACCCACTGGTTTGGTATACATACAGTAATTCTTTGCTCCTAAAATGGATCCCTGTGGTACACTAAACTGAGTTCTGTCGGCGAAAGGAAAATTCTAAATGCTTCAGTAGAATTGGGTGATCGATTACGTCGAAAGCTGCGAATAAATTAAGTATAATTAATGTCATCATGGATCCTTCATATAGAGCCTCAGCAATGTCACTGTGCACTTTTAAAATAACAGTTTCTTTTGAGTGACCTCTACGTTAAGCAGACTGATAAATGTCATTAAGATCATTGTGCTCTAAGTGTTCTTCTATACGCCTTGCTACTTACTACCTTTTCAATTAGTTTAGAGATCAAAGGAAGGTTAGAAATAGGACGATAATTCTTCATCTCTTCCTTATTCAACCCAGGTCTGTTAAGCAGAGGGGTTATGGTGTCTCGTTTCAAACACAACCGTATCACTGACTCATCTATTGACCTATTGACAAAGGCTGTTATCAGCGGTAGAAGTTGATCCACACAGTTCTTCAAAAGCCATGTAGGTAGTGGATCCAAGACACATGATTTGTTCGGAGACTTGATTATTATCTCCTTGACCTCAACCTCAGAAGACGGTCGAAACATTTCGAGCATATTTCCATTAAACCTAATATCTGCATCCATGGAAATATCCCTGGGAGTGTTTGTGGTATCCGAAATGATCTTATTTCCGATGATTGTTGCTTTTCTCTTGAAATAATTGCTGAGCTTGTCCGCCAGGCGTTAAGCAGAGGTAAAATGTGGAAGAGTTACATTTGAGTCACTTCCTACCAGGTTCTTAGTTAATTTGAAGAGTTTCTATTTATCATTTCCACCTTCCTCTATCTTTGTGGAATAGAAACACCTCTGCTCCTCAAAGAGTAGTGTGTTCATTGTTCCATAGAGATCCCTGTATATTTCAAAGTGTACCATTAAGAAAGTTTGGTGCTATGATCTCTCTGTTTTCCTTCGAATTCTCTTAGCTGATCTGAGTTTATTAGAGTACCAAGGAGTGTCTGGTCTCAACGTGATGATTTTTTAACACGAAGGAGCATCGTGATTTATGATACTCTGGACACCTTTGTTATAGACTTCTACCAGCTCGTCAACTGATTTCTCACAATTACTTAGGTGTTGAGACGACTGTAGATCCTCATTAAAGTTTTTAACATTTATGTCACAATATTTTCTGTATCTGATCTATCTTTGTATGCAATCAGGCTTATCAATAATAATGATACACTGTAGAGCCGGATAATCGCTGAAGGATTTACCTATGTTACTACTGAGACAAGGGTCAAATACACAAGGAGTTCCTACTATGATAGGACTCGATTCTCTAGAGATGACCAAATCTAGTGTGTCTCCCCCGTTGTGGGTTGCACTGTAGACATGTTGGGGCAATCCATGTGAATCCAAAATACTGAAAATTGTACGAGCTTCAACATTAGACTTAATGTCCACATGGAAGTTTAAATCACCAGTCATTATGACATCATATGGGATAATGGCTATGTTATCTAGGTATTTAGACCATTCGTGAAAGACAATTGAATTTCTAAAGCCATTTTGTTTAGAAGGAGGGTGACGATATATAATACAAAATGATAATAATTATTAGATCTTCATCTACCGGCTTGTTTTTTCCACAATCGAGGTGATAATCTGTATAGCTAGAAACGAAACACATTATTTGTACAATTGTTAATGACATACATGACAGTTTGTGAAAAATTAAGTTTCTTTGTAATGCGATGGTGTTTTTATTTCTTCTAATAAGGTAATGTAACGAAAGACATATGAGTACAACTCGCTATAAGCCTTATAAAAAGCGAGCTCTAATTGTGTTACTCCTACGAATCTAGCAGGTATCAGAAACGCGTTATATATATATATATATATATATATATATATATATGTGTGTGTGTGTGTGTGTGTGTGTTTTAGTTGTGTATAATAAGGCACAGGCACAGAGAATCTCGAACCGTGAATTCAAACTCTGGACGTTTCTTCAGGGGACTGAATCCAGAGTGGCGACTTTTCTTGCTGAGACATGTGTAATGTCTCACCAGTCCCTAAGCCGCCAAGCAAAATCAAAATACGAATCACCCCCCCCCGTCTCCCTTGCTCTCGCTATATCTATCTATCTATCTATCTACCTATCTATCTGTCTATCTATCTGTCTATCTATCTATCTATCTATCTATCTACCTATCTATTTATATGTCTGTCTCTCCCTGTTTCCCTCTCCCCCTCTCTCTCTCTCTATATATATATATATATATATATATATATATATATATATATATAGTGTGTGTGTGTGTGTGTGTGCGCGCGTGTGTGTATGTGTGTGTGTGTATCTCTCTCTCTCTCTCTCTCTCTCTCTCTCTCTCTATCTCTCTCTCTCTCTCTCTCTCTCTCTCTCTCTCTCTCTCTCTCTCTCTGTTATTTATTGTGTGTGTAATTTACCTTCTTCCATGTATTTATTGTCGGTAGACACTATTACAGACATTAGAAACATTAAAACAGTTAATAACTACAGCATAACTAAATGTAGTCATGGCAACAATGGGATACATTTATAAATGCATATACATAATATAATTTTAAAAGTTGGATAGTGATTTATATCATCCTTCAGCTATTCCATGGTTACTATTCGGTGTAGTTTCCAGGTAATCAATTCATTATTAAGGTGAATATTAGGTTCAATCAATCCCATTGGAGTTCTTGAGATCAGTCTTTCCCGGTAATGTTATATCCCATACAGCTACAGCATCTGGATGTATGTAGCAGTGACACGAGTTGTGAGTATAGTTTGTACTGAGTTTTGAACGCCTGTTACTTGCCATTAACATCTTTGTTTAATGTTGCTATATTAGTACATTTGTTCAACTGCCTTCAGAACCTCAGCCTGAAACGGTATTAAAATTGGTGACATCCTCTAATACCAAATATGTCAGATGTCAGCAGGATCACACATTAAACACAGACTCGATATGACAATTTATATTATTTAATAATCAGTTGTCATACTAACAACGTGTATTTTTGTGTGTAGCTGCCTGTGTGTTTATGTTAACATACAGAACATATCGTCGCATATATATTAAAGAATTTATGGAGGATTAAGAGTTGATACCTGACAATCTAAGGGATCAGTGGATGAACTTATAGAAGCCTATTATAAAGGTGTCCAAATTATCATTAATCACTATGCCCCCTCTTGTTAAACAATTATCAGCTTGAGATAAGAGGAAGGCAAAGAGAACAAAATACCGCACATCCTTAGCTGTGTACTTAATATAAACAGGGATTTCTGTTCAAATATACATATACTACTAGGATAGAAAAATGACATAAATCACCAGGAATAACATTATAATAATGCGTGCAATATCTCCATGGAAGTAGTTATTATATTTGATGGTTAACTGCTCGAAATTCTTTGATCAGCTTCTTAGGTTGAGGTCAGGTAGATACTCACCACATCTCCAAACAAGTCGTGTGACTTGGATCCACTAACAACATGTTTTTGGAAGAAATGTGCTGATCAACTTGTGCTACTGATAACAAACATTATCAATAGATTAATGCACGAGTCACAGATGCCGTCGTGTTTAAAACGAGGCACCATAACCCCTACCCGAATTGGATGAGAAATGTGTGAAAATTGTTCGTCCTATTTCTAGCGTTCTTCCAAACAGATTGAAAGGGTATTAGAAAGGCGCATATAAGAGCTCTTAGAGCACAGTGACCTCAGTTTCAGTTCTCAGTTTGCTCATCATAGAAGTCATTCAATAGAGACTGTACTCTTGATAGTTCACATTGATATTGCTGACCATCTTGACTTGATTTACCGGCAGATTTTGAAGTAGTCGATCATCTGATATTACTGAGGTGTTTCGATGTTTCTATGGTTTCAAGGAAAATGCCTTATCTCGAGTAATTCTTATATTAACGACATAGTTCAGTCTGTGTCAGCGACGGATAAAAAATCACCATATGTAGGTTTTTGGTGCACCAGAGGGATCCGTTCACTGTATGTTACCAAATCAGATGATGAAATTATTAAACTACACAATATTAAATATCATTGTTATACGGATGATACACAAGTATCTATGACTTTAAAGTAATGTGATAAGTGGGAAGGTTTTCCATCTTCAATTGAAACTTGTAATACTGATATAGGATTTATTCGTAAGTCCATGAGCGATGAGACAGGCCAGACTTTAATCATAGCCATAATAAATGTTCGTCTCGACTATGTAATGCATTGTCATATAACACCAAAAATGGTGTTCTGGAAACAACCTGTCTCCATTTTGGGGTAAAATATACAGACCATTTCGTTCCAGTTTCCCTGGTATTTGTATATTTAATATCACTCAAAAAACAATATTTGTTTCAACAACAAATTCAAAAATGAGCAAATAAAATTTTATCTGACAAAAAACAAAAATTCCCAAAAGGGAAAATTTAGGCGTTGGAACAATGCTTAAAAAATGATTAGTTCAGACTTTGACTCAACTTAATAAGCCCCCACAGCCCCCTTGAAAGAAGAAATGTTTCCAAGGATGAGTTGTCAAAGTATATTTAACTTGCTGCAAGTAAAGAATTATTTCTTAGAACCCAGTTATTTAAATTAGCCTATTTATAATATATAAACTAGTGGATTTGTGTATAAAATATATTTGCCTTATATGAGATTAGAACAAGTTTTAATTATGTTTTATATAACACGCCTTAGAACGATAAAAGTTGAATAAGGTGATGTATGAAATATTATTATTATTATTATTATTATTACTTTTATTATTGCCTAATGTAATTACAAGATTTCGTAAACGCTATGGGAATGATATAACTTTGTCTAACTTTGTCTTTCCTTAATATAACGATCTCAGTCTTCATCTTCAGTATGTTGCTACTGATCCCCTTATACTAACTACAGTAGAAGTTTCAATTATTTTGCCCGGCTTTAAAAATGGTGTTCTGGAGAAAAGCGCACTGTCTCCAGTTTGCGGGTACAAACACAGCATACATTCGTGCTTGTGGGATTAGTTTCCCTACACAGGTACCCTTGACTATATTATACCCTAGGTGGTGCAGTCCGAGGGGTTAAGCAACTCAATCAAATCGAACCTGGATTTAGTATAAAAGTCTTAACTTTGTGATACTTAAATGGATCTAAGTGGTACATCAATCAAATGAGTATGATAATTTATCTGCTACTGAAAAAAGACTAAATTCCGTCTATAATCAGGTAAATTACCCTTTGCTAAATGGAAAACTAAGCTCCTAAACCCCTAAGTATTAGTGGGGATCAGAGCATAATTAACTCAACTTAATATCCTTCATCGCTATTTTCACCGATGTCAGCGTGCAATTTGAAACGAATGCTCTATGTTGGATGATTTCCTTTGATAAGCAGAGAGCTAATCGTCATTAAGATCATTCTGTGGCGATGTTCTTTTATATGTCTTGCCTATTTTCTGTTCTGTGATTTGGGAGATAATGGACAGGTCAGATATAACACACATCCCTCGAGCGTCAAAGTTATGATAGCTCACTGCTCAGTGGTGCAACTGGCGTAGCCACTGAAGCATATATAATGGCGTTTATCAGTGGCAAACGATTACCACTTTTACCCTAAATACGTAATCGGGCGAAATATTTCAGGCATACCATTACACATAATATTACCTTTCATGATGATGTTGCAGGTTTTACTTGGGGAATAAAAATACCTTATTTCTGATGAAAGTTGTCTTTCTGAATAAGATATTATTGAAACTACCCATCACATATTGAGTTCTTCATCTCGCGTAATAGTTCCCGAGGAGGTCTTCAAATGCTTAAGGGCCACTTGATCATCTGCATTGCGAAACGGAATCAGTATTTTCGGATAAACCAATTACAAATATAGGTAACAAAAACAATTACATGAAATCTCGTTTAAGGCTGCAATGTTCTGAATATTATCTACCTTTTTCAAAGTGAAATATTGTATCCAAAATTATATAAAGGGCAGTTGGTTTTAGTGCTAACAAATATTTATTCAATTAAAACTTTGATTAAAAATGACAGTTTGGACAACAACAAAAAGGAGCCCACCGTTAAATGAGAATTTAAAAACAAAATAGTTTTATAATGTCAACTGATGAAGGTAAAGTAGTAGTATTTATGTTTTATAGACTAATATATGAATAGCTATGTCACATCAGTATAGTGAGGTACTTACTACCGTCTTCAGAATTCGTAACAAGATAAGCCCTTCTTACTGTGGTCCATCCCTTTGTTACATATCGCGTTGACTATAGTAACGCCCTAGTAAATGGCATATCTAATTATAACAAGAATCGCCTTCAGTGAATTCAGAGCAATAACGCAACTAGCATAGTGACAAGGTATCGAAAACATTTTATATTGGCTACCTGTTATAATAATTTTTACCTGTGGGAACTAGAAAATCAGCCCGAACACCCAGGTTATCAAATCTAGATACTGTAGCAGGTAAATGTATCTTGACTCAAGTTATTTGGCCACTACGCGCTTTATGTAGCAGCCCCCACTTTATAGAAGATTAGAAGTATATTTTCTATCTGCTCTAAAACGTACTTATTCAAGATTACTTTCACATATACATTATGTTGCTCGTTTAACTATCTCATAACTTTGTACATATACTGTATTGGGCTATCACTGTATGGTACTTTGGAATGACATCCACTAGTTAAGAAGTTTCGCGTAATCACATTATTATTATTATTATTATTATTATTATTATTAGTAGTAGTAGTAGTAGTAGTAGTAGTAGTAGTAGTAGTAGTAGTAGCAGTAGTAGTATTTAAAAGGTAAATGCCGGATCCTCTGATGTATTCTCTTTAATCTATATAAGGTCTAACAATGAGCTTCAGGTCTCAGCGTATTAAATCGGCGACACGAATGAATATGGTGATTGATGTTCGTTTGGACGTTTTTATTATAGGTTTGTACCAACTGACCATCATTCCATCTATTTACTGGTAGCCTAAAACGATTGTAAATCCTCTATAAATTGGGATTATTTATGTAAGGATATTTTTTAAAGGCGATCGTTCTTTGTGTGCAATCGGGCTTCTCCACCATAAATGCGGTGGACTGTTCAACAAGACACGCACCGGAAGATTTACTTTGTTGCTATTGAGACAGATCTTATGACTAGACGAACGGATATTTACACAATAAGAGCGATTAATATTTGAATTCTGAAAATCATTGATAAAACAATTAAATGAGGCGTCTACGGTAATTCACTTTTTGCATTATTCTTATGGCCGCCATTTGAAATGATCAGATAAAGTGAATTCAGCTGGAATAAACTGTTCTGCTTGCTGTCTTCTCTTATATATATTGTAGATTGTTATAGCACAGAGAATTCCCATAGAGTGAATTATGTTTATGGTACATCCCACATAGGAGGCCATACACTTGATTTGCTAATCTGCAGACTTGAACTGCTTAATAGTAGTAGTTCGATTTATGTATGTAACTTGCCTCAATAGCGCAAAAGGTAACTTTTATCTAGCTTGGAATTTCTTTGGTGATTATGTTTAGACAATGTTATATACGTGTGGTGAGTATTATATTAATATTAAGGCACGAAGTGGTACGAAATTGTAAATATGACTATGATTAAGTAGAAAATCATTTGCTAGTTTATGTTATTCTATATTAATGTCAAGTCAGTTAGAGCATATAAAATAGTCAGATGAAAGAAATTCCTACATACCTAAAACAAATTTAAATGAAGTGCTTCCCAGATTGAAAGGTACAATTTTAAAGAAGCAGATAATATTTTGCGTTTTGCTTCTCATATGTTTTCCTTGTTACATTCTAATCAACGATAACTGGCATGATCCAGTGGTAACTGGCACTCAACCCTGAGGATTTTACAACAACATCAACAATAGCAACCGTATCCAGTTATCTGTGTTATTTTAATAAACTGGGTTATAAGTTGCCGAGCCCAAAAACTAAATAGGCTGTTCGCAAGCTGGACCGCCTTTCTCTATCGATCATCGGTAAGTCTGTCGTGCAGCAGATATGGGTTACACATCACTTCGATAATTGCTATTTATTAGTCATGAAGTGCCAGTCTATAAGAACATCTTTTATTATGTAATAAGTGTGATTACTCGTGACAGTCATACAATCCGATGCAACACCATTACAAAAAATGCTAACTCCATTTGTGCCAATCTTAAGCCAGTAGTAGAAAGCTACAAATTCAGAACGCGTGTCTACGAAGAGAAATGTGAATTCAACATTTATCAGTACTGTCACTTATCCATTGCCACAATAGAGCTAACGATAAGAAACGAGCAATAACTCCATGCCCCTCCAAAATATACTTACTTATTTCCAGTACCAATTCGTCAACCTCTATCAAGTCAAACTATTAACTGCAATCAAAGGCGCCTTATTCTCATTTTGATGCTACAAGACCAAATAGCCGAAATATATATTAATAGGTCTGGCAATACTCTTACTATTAAAGCGGTTATTAAAGTAGTAACAGTAGTAGAAATAGTAGTAGTAGTAGTAGTAGTAGTAGTGAGTCGCAGTAGTAGTAGAAGTAGTAGTAGATGGCATACTAGTAGTAATTGTGTGCTACATGTAGATGTATTGTTGTTGTTATTATTATTATTATTATTATTATTATTATTATCATTATTATTATTATTATTATATATAGTAGTAGTAGTAGTAATAGTAGAATTAATGGTAATAATAACACCAATAATAGTAGTAGAAGTAATAGTTAAAGCGTGTGTGTGTGTGTGTGTGTGTGTGTATGTGTGTGTGTTTTATAGAGATATTTAAGGCGATGCGTGCGTGCTGCGTGCATGCGTGCGTACGTGGGTGCGCATATGTGTGTGTATGTGTGATGAGCGGGGGCATTTATCTTCGGGACTAATGCCAGGCAGGTTATTCACTGATGATGTAATATTCTGAAGAAAAGACGATAAGAGTCTTCGGGTCTGGAAATAAATAAGCGATAATTGATAATCTATCTTTTGTGGTACATATTATTCAGCCTCTTCATCATGTAGAGGAATCGACCTCATCCCCAATTGAACGACATTGAGAAAAGATAAATATGCCTCTATTAATATTAAAGAAATCAGCGGTGGTGACCTTTTACTCTGGAAATAGATGGCTTTATTGACATGTTAGTGCTTCCGGCTGAAATATGACGTCATACCAATACGCCAACGCACTAGGATGTTGGTGTATCACAGTCGTTTGTTATCTTACCATTGAAGTAGTGTTTGTCAACTGTGAAATATCACCTGTCATCAGTATATGAGTGTTTTACAGGTGAACAATTCCCTGAAAACTAGCTTCATATTAAATGAAAGTATATATAATATGGTGATTAGTAATTCAACTACTGACATTAGCGGTAGTAGAATAAAATAATGAATAACTACAAGTACAAATAGTATCATTATCTAACCAATAATTTATCTATGCTTATGTCTTTTAGTCCACGCATATATCCTTCAATAAATGAATCTGTCTCTCTCTTTAGTCGCCTGGATACATTACCAATTATTTGGATTTATTTGCATAGTATTTACACAGTCTGTTATTTGTTTAACTTAAACTCTCAATATTTTTACGCAACAGTAGTTGCTATCTGATCGAAGACGAGTAAAAGCCACAATGGGTGTCTCCTCCACTCTACTTCATTCAAACGCAACTGCTGTTCTGATGTGGACTTTTCTGAGCAATACAACCTGTTATGTACAATATAACTGAACCAACTATGTTTAGAAATGTTACTTATACGTTGTTTGAACTTATTAATAAACATGTCTAAATTTCCAATGCCTTGTGCTAATCACACGTCATCAAACTCGTTGTTAACCAAGATGCGCTTTAATTACAGTATAACTAAAACTAATATCGCAATGAACAGACTGAACATGATTATAGATATTGTTATTTTGTACAAGCATTGAATAAGAAATTTGAAGATGTATATGCTTGCCCACTTTAAATATGAATATATAACAAAGAAGTTTTAGATATTGTCAAATGTCATGATGCTGAGTGTTATATAAATTAGTGGAGTGTGTGCATTATAAGATACTGAGACCACTACCCTGACAATTTTCCGTTGAATTTTAATTAACACATCTTTGAAAGATGGCATGGGTCCACCACATACTTCAATACAGCACATCAGGCATGGGCATATAAATGCATAATTTAGTGATACAGGAGTGGTAATATTTAATACCTCTGGATATTTTATTTGTCACGGTACATATTTGTTCTATCCACTTTAGATGTTCATCAAATACGACTCCCAAACATTTTGTGGATTCAAGTCTAGTAGTAGTTAGATTTTTTACTTTTAAATCTATGTCGAAATGATAATTACTGTTCTTTGATCTAAATATCATAAAATGAGTTTTATCAATATTCAGCGAACATTTATTAATATTCAACCATAGCACTAACTTACATAATTCTTTGTTCATAGTAGAATTCAATATTATTCCGATTGTCCAAGTCAATAAAAATATTAGTGTCACATCTGCAAATAATATGGGCAAAATATTATGAGATACATTAACAATATAATTAATTTATAACAGGATTGATTCCTGCAGAACCACACATAAACCTGTTTTAGCTGGTGAAAACTATCTTTGAAAGAAACTAATTGTTAACGGTTGGCCAAATAATAATCTATCCATGCATTTGCAACATACCAATTCCATATTAATCAAGTTAATTCATCAAGATTGAATGATTCACAGTACCAATAACTTTAATCAAATTTAGGAACAAATTCGCCAAGTATCTACCTTTGTCAATAGTGCTAGTAATTGTATCTCCCAAGACGGATAATGCTATTGATATCGAATTTGTTTTGCACATCGTGTTTATTTATAAAGTCTATGACACGATTAGCCATAACCTTTTACAATATTTAGAAAATACAGACAGTAAAGATTCAAGTCTATGATTACTAATTATCATTGTATCACGATTTGTATACAATTACCTTAACTAATTTCATTTCTCAGGAAATTCTCCACACTTTAGAAATCAGTTGAATATATAGGACAGTAGTGTAATTATATCATCAGTACCATTTTTAAATAAGTAACCAGTAATATCACCATGCCCATAACTTGTATTTCTCAATTCCATAATAATATTTTGAATTTTGGTGTGCTCAACTGATGAATTTTTATAATCTTTTTGAACATATATCGTGGATCAATATATGTATTGGGAATTTTACTTACTAGGCTTGTTCTTATATGTATAGGAAACATTATAAACTGCATTAAAAATAACAACAGGATCCACACGTTTTTCCTTATCAACTTTGATTTTATGAGCAACACATTTCCCTTTTTTTTTTAACCAATAATATCTTTTATAATTTCATATTATAATTATAATGACGTCGTTTCACATTTCGTAGCAACTGACATAGCTTATATATATATATATATATATATATATATATATATATATATATATATATATATATATATAGGTACATATATATATATAATGTGCATAACAGAAAACGATACAGGTACATTAATATTAGTAACAAATGTATCTGTATCATAATATTTACAGTTCAACGTAATTATGCCATCTCCAAAATTTCATAATCATTGTCATTATAATTACTTTCCATAATTGTCTGAGTATTGGTTAGCTTGCACGATACCATAATCTTTCTTTTTGTATTATTGACACGATCACTATAGTAATGAGAGGGCGTATTTGAGGTTTTTTGTTCTCCAGAGTATCATTTATCATGGCTAGATTACCAGCTAGCATGAGAAATGTACAGAGGGTAGGCGTCACTCATCGTTGGGAGTGGTTTATGTCTTGTGTCAGTGTCATATTTCACATGATGAGAATTCATTTCATCTTAACATATCCTTTAAACGATTATCTCATTTTCTTCTTTTGTCAAAATGCAAATCCGGTGATGCCCCACAAAATTCTTAATGACAGGCTGGGGTATATATTTGAAATAATTTGACATTAAATTAATTTAGTATAATAATATATATATATATATATATATATATATATATATATATATATATATATATATATATATATATATATATATATATATATATATATATCTTGTAGCTAAAATTAATATAAGATTTTTCTTATGACTATAACTAAAGACCTGACCATGTATGATCAGAAAATACTGCTAGGGATCCGCTAGTCTATAATGCAACTGCTGTGTGCAAGTAACTGCAAATATATGTTGTTGTTCATAACTCCTAAAGTAAGATCTAAACGTATTCTATGGTGGTAGAGAAATACGGCAACGTTTACCAGACTGTTAAGAAAATAGGAGGATAGATTATTTGAACCCATTTCATTTCGGTGTAAGTCCAATATTTGTGAACATGAAGCTCATTCAAGTACACAGCCAGCAAGCTATCTCTCTAAATCTATAGAACACTTCCTATTAAAAAAACTTCAGTTGTCCTCAATCATAGATAATTGAAATACGGTAATAACCACTTTAAGTTAGTTTTGCAGAACATATAAATTCTACATGAAGGAGTTTTGTTAACAAAACTCTCTGGATAAGATAATTAGCTGTTTGGTATGAGTGAACCATAGTTGAAACACATTTGTAATCAGCTAGAGGGTTTCTATTGGCCATATCTGTTCACGTGACAACTAAACTGGGGTATGTATTCGTAGTTTAATAGATTAATGAGAGGAATTAATATAAAATATTTTGGTATATAAATTTAATTTAAATGATATATCGATTTTCCTCAACAGTTAATATCAGTGTGTCATTAATTCAATAAGTTATTCTTGTGAATGCAAGGAACCTTAGTCATGACGCTAAGCAAAAACATTTGATGAAGATAACAGCGAAGGAATGGTCGTTTTTCCAAATGAACCAAGTACCTTCTCATTATGATTCTATCTTAAAGATGTTGCAATTAATTAATACAATTCATCAGAAATTGAGTAATATATCATCATGGATTGTGCTGATCAAAACAGTTAAACAACATATTCGCAATGAAGTAAGATGACTGTATCACGTGGTATATTTATGACCTGTGACAGAATGCTGAAGTCATGATGGTGCAGTGAGCATAGTGAGGTTCACTCACAATTATGCTTGCATCAGCCAAATCTTCAACAAAAAATTCCATTGGCTTGCAAAACTTGACAATAGTTTCAAGAATTTGCTAGTAGCTTAAGACATTTGTCAAAATAATTGTCGAATAAGACAAAATGGGATAAATAGACATTTGTCATTCTTGTAAACATCCCATTTATTAACACAGGTTAAATTATGAGAACTAATGCCTTATATTAAAATTGGGTAATAAACCCATTTGTCTTTCTTGTAACCGTGCTATTCAATAACATATTTTTAATTATAGGATTTAAAGTCGTATATTAAGATCATTACTTCAGATTCGTAGTTAGCTATTTAAAGTATCAGACTTTTAAAACGTCGAACCTATTTATTAAACCCTTTTAAATTTCAACATTAATTCTCGTAAGGACCCACTAATATCAATTCATTATTTGTCTCGCACCTGCTGGGAATTTTATATTTATTGTTTTGGTGCCGATCAAAATTTATTATAAGCTTCAAATTACCCAAAGATAAGAGTGTTTGTCGTGATATATCGCCATCTACGCATTGCTTTTTGTATATCTGATGATTAATATATTTTATTGTCAATGTTCACTTATGCTAAACCTCAGATAATTAATATAGTTATATCGTCCTCCTTTTGCGATATGCAACTGAGAAGAAAGGATGTGATATTGGTGAAACTGATAATATTAAGGGGTATATCTTTAAAATCTCAATGAGGGTTAAGTTACGCTGTGCCCATGTTAAATATCAGATGTATGTTTTTTTCAAAATTGTCAGGAGCAATTAATATACATTCCGTACACTGATTGCTTTAATTGAATAATAATAACAATAACAATAATAATAATAATAATAATAATAATAATAATAATAATAATAATAATAGCAAAACAATAATATTACTAAGTACAGATTAATTATCGAATTGAGATGGTGTGCATCACAAGATACAATGTAAAAAAAATCATTATAAATGGCTGATATCTTAGTTGCAGTCTTCCCTATGTTCAGTTTCCAAGCCTTCAAATGTAATTAGTCTATGCTTCTTGATGATTCAAATAGATTTTAACCCTGAAAGCATTTTAAAAATTAGACATTGAACAACAGAAAGGCGGCTAAATAGATGGTTAGAACATATGTTAATCTCTGAAATATGGTTGAAGTAAAAATGTAAATGTTGCTTTGCAGCCACTTTTATGCACTCTTTAGGCTAAAAGAGCCAGGTGAATGATCAATAGCTATTGGTGTTATCGTTATATAATGACTATAATTACTTCTGTTGAATATATATATATATATATATATATATATATATATATATATATATATATATATATATATCAATAGGATTAGGACACTACAGTACACAGGCCATCTTTTTATCGATGCCATTCAGTTGTAGAAACCACCCAAAGCAGATATGATCAATATTCTACTTCCTAAGAGTCCATTCAAATTATAATTTGACTTACCAGAAAACGTAGGATCTATTGAATAAAATACGACATTATAATAAAATGAAATGAGTGGAACATTGTTGAGTAGAGATACACGTGAGATCGCTTAAATTTAGATCTATAATTGGAAGGAACACAACTGATGCCTGTCCTGGATGCTCCCCGATGGTTTACCATCTGCATTATTCCTGCCCAAGACGGCCTTGGGGATCGTACTGTTAGAGAAATCTTCCACAAAAGATCCACATTGGTAGATATCTTACTAGAGGCAACGACCAGTAACTTCTCATATAGAGAAGACTGTATACCACTACATGTGAAATATCTGATATTAATACGACCAATTTGACCGATATCTTTTGCTGACACAATAACTCGTGGAATCACAGATGTTCGATCTGTCTTTGGTGTGACATTGGCTATTATACCCATCCCGTGAAATGTGTCTTTCTCATCCAATGTACGAATATTGTCGTCAACGTTTTCCGCAATTGAATAAACTATCCAGGTATATAACTCGAGATGACTGTATAGTATGCGACGGATGAACTTCGTTCATAGTTTGAACCTCGGATTAGGAACAACTGTATACACGGGCATCTAATGTACCTATAAACAGTATGCGAAATAAAATGCATTTGGAATCCAAGCCTCATCGGTATTGAACCCATGTGGAGTAGCCTGCCATTTGGAGCCTACTTTCAATGACGCTGTGAGTTTATCACATTGACCTGCTGGTGTGACTGTTTCAGGTGAATGGGACGATTTTAATCGTGAATTATTCGTGGATTTGTAACTTATTTGATATTGTCGACACAGATAAGCACAATATTCACCTATGTTACATTATATAGAAAACATTGGTAGAGATATGTAATGTGTGTTTAAAGGTATTATTTTATGTTGAGTCCTTCTAAAACAATATTATTTGCCCATTTTTGGTAGAAAGGCTGCTGTGCTTCGGGATAGGGGTACACCAAATATATGCCAGAAATAACAACTCTGGCTATATGGACATGCTCTTAAATGAATGGTAGAGGTTGAAAACATAGGTCAACACACTAAAGCTGTTATTATAGGTTGACAAATGGGAAAGTTATGCTTATTTCTGAATTTCTCTGATGACGCATCGCTTAAGGGGTAGGGGGGCCCCATATTACCATATAAGTCACCCCAGATATCAAAATATTCAATATATAAATAAACAATGTTCCACTCATTTCATTTTACTATGATTTTAGTATTTTATTCAGTAAATCTTACGCTTTCAGTAAAACACAACTTCATTTATATTGCAATAGGTGGTGGATTAGCCCTTTTTTGTTATATTTTGACTGGACTATAACTCTGTGATGTGTGAATGTCACGTGTGCTCATAGATAAACCTTTTTGAAAATTATAAAATTACTTCTGTATCGGAAATGTTCATTTAGGTATTACCTACCGTTTATATACAACACAAAATGACTGGAAAGCTATCGAGTTCTTGAAAGAAGTTCAATAATTTGTGGATACTATGGCCGATGATAATGGTCATCTATTCAACGGAATGTGATTTCAATTTACATTGGGTTTGTCAGACGTACGCATATACCAACAACACCTGACTGATATTCTGATATTAGCTAATTTCTGGAAGCATGAACAAGAACACAACAATTGACATGGCCACATCTCTTTGATCGGGTAAATGGCTGTGTTAAACATGAAGCCTGATATTTGTTTATTACTACTGATTTAGCTTCAGAGATACAATCAAGTTTTATTAAAGCTATGTCATAGCAAAAACTACAGATGGACTGAAAAGTATGCTTGTGTTGTTTATCTAACTTTCGCTCCACGGTAGTACATTGAGGAAACTTGTAGATGTAAATGCACCTGTAGTGACAAATGGAACCAGCATTACTACTATATATTAGGGATACAATCGGCAGGAATATATACAATATTCTGTAAGTAACTGCTTTGGGTTAGCTATATACACAACTGAATATTGACAATCACCTAAATGTCCACCAACTAGAAAAATTTGAAATGTTGCATTGCTGATATTTGGTTATGGATGACTCAAAACAGTCTAAACTTATAAGAAAATAAGGCATTTACTATTTGATTGGCTTGACCATATTATGTCAAGTTCCTAAAACAAGAGCATTACATAGTCGTGAATTTTCCATTACCCGTAATGGGGCAGTACAAACTCCTGGTTATATATGATAAATTATTAATATTACTGAACATTTTGGTGATCTGCCTACCAACGTTTGAAGAAGATCAATTGTCCAAACATATTCAAGACACTAGATACTCTTGTTGCAGTGGTCCATGGCGATGTTACATAGCACATAGGCTATCTTAACTCATATCTGATTATAACACCAATACCCTTCAGTGTTTGCATTCAGTATAATGGCAAATACCCAAACATCCATAACCTACTTTAGTTACTTGGATGCGCAGGGAGAGAATTACTGTGGGTCATAAAATTGATTATATTATCATTTTGTATAAACGTTAGCCACTCAGCCATATATTGTATCTATGATGAGCTTCTAGGCAACCATCTTCTAAACAGACACTCGGTTATCCATTCATTCACTCATCAACCCATTTTATCGCTCATTTAAAAATTCTAATGAACTGTCACAATACACGTTGCCATCATTGTAAACACAAGGACGTTCATACAATCCGTTCTGTATACACAACAATTGCAGCATGGGTATATTCTCTCGAAATAAGCCAATACACTCATAATAAAGATAGGCTAAGGTGGCTAGCTATCTCAAAAGTACAATAGGTGTCACGGTTTTGACGAGCCGTGATATTATATACGAAGATCGTATTATCTTCTAGCATAGGGTGTTCCGACTACGCAATGCTCACAGCAATGTCTAGCCAAACTCTATGTTCTAAGCTGGAATTCTGATCATACAATTGTTTGCTGGATATGTTTCCCTAAACCATATATTGAAACTATGACCCAACTTTACCATTGCTGGAGTTATACAAATAAACTCTTTTTTTCTAACAGAAAACTATTCAACGATATGTTATTTAAAGGAGAGTATCATGCATCATGGCTATGTGATTAGTTTTACATATGTCGCTATCAGAAGGTCAAATACCAAGAAAATAATAATAATATTTAAAGTTATTAAAAGAGATATCCTTCAGAAACTCGTTTCTTATTTTGACACGCATGCATGCATCCATGCACGCACGCACATACGCATATATATATATATATATATATATATATATATATATATATATATAATCCTTTTCGCTCAAAAAACACAGATACACCCATGTAGGTATATACGATACACATACCCGCACACACACGCAAAACACCCCCAAAACACACCGTAACACGTACACACATGTCGATATACCAATTAAACAAACCAAATTGAAGTACTACAAATTACATCATTTGTACTTCTAGGTATTGCAGAAATTTTGATTAATTAAAGAATGGAGAAATGCATTTATGCCCGAACAGACCAAACGCATGTCTCCTTTTGTTACTACAAATTAACAAGATTTTAATTTTATTGCACTGTTTTCAATAATTACGGATATTACATATTTCTGTTTGTCCATTTTTATTTACATGGTAAGCTGAATTGGACCAATGACATGGAAAGATCAGGATGTGAATTAAAAGATGAAACATCCGTCTTATATAGATTCTCGATGTTAATCCATTTGTTAGAGGACTGTGTCCAACCCTGCAATAATCTAGGCCTTGAAGTCGTCCATTCCACGATGATTGATGCGTTACGACCACGTTTGTGCACATAGTAGGCTAACTGGGCCGAGCGACCTCCAAAGGTAATGAAGCGAAGTCAAAGATGAAACAACCTTCAGATATGTCCACGCCGATATTTGAACGCGTATGGTAGTGATCTGTGATCCAACACTCTACCGCTACACCACGGAGGCTCCCACGTCCATTCTACGAATACAGTCTATTAATATTTAGTTGTCGTATATCTGGTTAAATAGCGATCCATTACTTTGCATGCGAGCCATAAACAATAACTTTATTTGGTCATTATCACGAGTTTGTTCATTTTTGGGTAGCTCTGTACGCCTATAATTGTTATTAAGAATTGATATATCGTTATGTGGTTGTGGAAAAGAAAAACATAGCAACATTTCAAGTGTGCCTTTCATTACCTTTAATGACATTTTTTGGAGAGTGCATTAGCTAGTTGATAAATGAATAAAGCGAGCCTTAGGTCCAGAAACGTAAATATCATTAGCGTGAATAAAAGGAAGATTTACGAATGGATATGACAATGGGCTATAAGTGACTTGGCTGTACATCCGACATTGTAAGTTACCAATAACAAGTTGTGGTGTTCTTGCTTTAGAATGCGCTCATATGTAATCAGATACTGTAAACCGAATGTATTTTGTTACTTTTATCAGCCAAAATTAATTAAACTAAGAAGCAGAAAATAATAAATATTCAGAATCGTGATTTGTTACAATTAACATCATAAATTTGCCACATAATAACATTGTGTACCGCTGCACGGGGAGTCCTACCCTTCTTTACTTTAAATTTCGTAATATGTCTATCGCAAAATATAATACAGATAAGAAGAACTGTTCTGCATATTATTTTGAATAGTCACATTTTGTTGCATACTGTCCAGTCTAGTATTATATTAATTAATTGATTTCCTGTAATTAAATATTCAAAATCGTTTTATTGCTTCACGCTGACAGAAAAAGCGTCCTTTAAATTTTATCAAAAGTACGTCAACAATTGATTGAGTGAAATTAATTAAATTATCCAGATAATATATTCACGTAATGCTGTGTAGTTTGTATTAATTTAAGTAGACTACGCGTACAATTATCAACAGAATATTCGGAGTTTGTGAACTCTTTCACGGAAATAAGGGAGGTAATAACTATTGGGATCCACGTTTAAGCGTCATCGGTGGGAATAAATCCTGAGTTGTATTGTTCGATATCATCTTTTAAGACAACTGTTTCATCATCAAACTGCTATCATTATAGTAATGTACACCCACGGATAATTGATCTATCCAGCCAGTGAAAGTGATGGTTACTTATTCCAGGTGACCAAGTTTTAGAAATCAGCTTTTGCATATATATAGATGGATGAATAATCGCACAGAGGTTAATGACCAATTGGGGCAAGTTAGACCATTCAATCTCCAAGAGCTATTGTGGTAGGAGTAAACTTTCGGTATAGTAAATAAATGTATCTATTACAATTAAACTATGTATGCAACGCATTCTATATAGAGCTCAGATTATCTATCTAGCTCCGGGTCTAGACGGACCAATTGTTTAAAGGCTCTAATTTGTCATATACCACAGTTATATCGGTTCTATTCGCGTTATTCCTTTCAGAGTTTGTTCTGTTATAGTCATAACTCGATCTATCGATGTATTCGTTTTCAGAGATTGATTTCTTGGCTCACTAGATCGTGGGTGGTTGACCACATTAAATGGCACT
>JAODUP010000782.1:145000-277500 GCA_025642065.1 Paralvinella palmiformis | reverse complement strand
ATCGTATTGTTAACATTCGTAGTGTTCTGCACTATGGTGTGACTACTCAATGTCCAGTATATCCAAATTGAGAGTAGTGTGTATAACGATGTTTTTCGTAATTTATTAGGATACGGTAAGCGCGATATCCCCAGTTTTATGTTTGCAATGAACGCGATTGATTCATATGAAGCACTGATGTGTAAGACATATTTCATATTTCGCTAAAGTTGTTGTCGTCTACAAATAGTATTGTTACTGGTATTAATACCAACAAATGGTTGCGACATAACTAGATACGGCGGCAGTGGTTTAATTATTTATATGTGTCATAATTATTGCATTTTTCATATTATATTGTGCTATTGTAATCTAGCCATTTAGTACGCTGTCTTCTATTGTAATCTAGTCATTTACTATGCTGTCTTCTATTGTAATCTAGTCATTTCTATGTTATGTATGTATGAATGTACGCACTATGGGTGTCTTACATCTTTTAATCTATCTATCTATCTATCTATCTATCTACCTATATATCTATTTGTCTACAATTAGCTGCCATTACATTTGCTAATTTGATTATCATGAAAGGCGTTCATAAAACGTTACTCTGTATAAGGAGAGTACAGTCGGGAAAAGTAATATTTTAATTTATGAATAAATAATCCGTCATTTGTTAATTGCAATAGACTGGGTGTAAATATTCTTTCTGAATATTCAAGTAATTTAGAATTACAAATACCTCAGTAGAATGTGTAGATTGCGAAAATGAAAATGTAGGTCAAATAGAAATGATGTGAACGAAGCGGAAAAATAAGAACTTATCTAAAAATACAGGTACACTCAATGGCTCAATGGCCTATATGTTAATGTACACTCAATAGCCTATAAGTTCATGTATTCTAGTTATAGTACGTAATAAAACAACAGGTTAATAGGATGTTAGTCTTTATCATAGGTATGGAATTTTAGTACAACCACAATAACAACAGTACTACAAATAACATTGCTGCTGCTACTACTAAACAATAACAACAACTACTACTGCTGCTACTACTATTACTACTTATTATTATTTTAATACTAATACTAGTACTACTACTACTACTACTACTATAACTGCTACTGCTACTACTAATACTACTACAGCCATTACTACTTCTACTACTAATTCTACATCTACTATTACTACTACTATGCTACTCCAAAATAACAAATGAACACATATAGCCAGTCGCCCATTTACAATATAATTGTTATTCATTCATTCTGTCACTTGGGTAATCTCGGTCATTCCGATGTCAGGGTAATGTTAAGTTTTCCGGATCCGGGTTCAAATTCCGTCTACGTCTTTTTGGCGGATTTTCCCCGGGGAGTCGTCCGTGGAGGTTAAACCACTCCACTCATCGCAACTGGTATAATCTCGGTATACACGTCTAGTTACGGAATCTGACAAATGTCATTGCGTCATGACACGAGGCAGAATTGGAAACATAAGTTATAACTAAATATAAAATATTATTATTGAGTATTGTCCAATGAACCGATGCCTTTGAATAAATCATGTCAAAGTTAGTAATTTTCACTAGATGTAGTATTTGTATAAGTAACCCCCATTTCTATGTAGGCGGGTGACGTTGAGTATAAAGCATTGAAATCTACCGAATTCGATTTCTTTCATATCATGATTTCTAAGCGGAGACGAAATGAGAAGATAATTAATTTTCCAAATGGAACAGAATAAGAAAGAATGACTTTTCCTGTTACCTGTCATAGTGGACACTAATTACAAAACAGTGTTATTCACTGATATGAAAACTTACCGGCGACTGTTATAAATATATCTTATATTTGTGTAATATTGCTATGATTTAATAACCTTCATTTTTCTAATATGGACAACCGGCAGATTATTGTATTATAATAATAATAATGTATATTTAATAAAGTGCCCTTACTAGCAGGAGCCATTCAAAGGCGCTGTACAAATAATATGTAATATAATAATACCCCAAATAATGTCTGTAAAAACCCTAATGAAAAAAATTTTTTTTTGGGGGTTTTTTTAAATTGAGAAAAATTTAAAAATTTTCAAAAGCCATTTCTAATACGCCCCAATTTTAAAATGGGGGTAAATAAACCAAAATTCAAATGCTTGGCCGAGACACTGGACCTCAATAGTATCACTGGATGACCTGATTTTCGGGATACTTTCAAATGGAAAAGTTCACACAGGTATTCTGGTGCCATATCATTAATAGATTTACAAGTTATTAACAGAATTTTAAAAATGGATACGCTGTCTAACAGGTAGCCAATGTTTTTTTTGAAGAATTGGGGTAATATGATCATATTTTCTAGTATTTGTTACAATGCGACTCCTTTATTCTGTTGTGAAGGCGATTAATTTATAATCAGAATGATTAAAGGGGGAGTTAATGTTTTGAGATTAAAAAGGCTAACAAGTTCAATGATTCTTTTAAAATCTTTTAAACGTGGATGTTTTAAGATGGTATGGCACCGGATATGATGTGACTTTTCGATTTAATACTTTTAAAAAAAACCCCCTAATTTTGTACTGACCCATTAGGGTAATCGAAGATGCCCCATCTGAAATCTGGTGTCTTTAGGGTTTTAACACAATGGGGGATGCCAAATATAAAAATTTGTTTTATTATTTTTATTTTGAAGTTTTTGAGTCACCCTACCCGGATATGGGAAATCAATTTCTAAATTCTTAAGGAAGGGAAAATTTTAAACTCATTTAGGACCCAGTGATAATACATTGTGTCATCAGCATACAAGTATATTTAACCCATATCGTGCGCAATGACCCCAAAGAGGACAACATTGTGAAAACCAGAGGACGAACTGAACCCTGTGGTACACCAGATAAAAAACTGTGTCAGATAAAAAAATGAACAGACATCTCTGGGACTTGTTAATGGATCTAAAAATTAAATACTCTACCCGACAGAAAACATTCAACCTAAAAAAAGTACATTATGGTCAACTTTTCAAATCGAGCATCCGAAAAAAGTATTATTCTTTTGATCAATTGACATCTTTAATTTTTATCAACCAATGTTTCAGGCTGTAACTTTTATAACAGACTTAGGATTCCTAAGGTTATTATTAAATATTTTTTAGATGGAAAGCAATCCTTTTTTTTTAACTTTAATAAAATGAAGATTTGAAACAGGTCTGTAATTGTTTAGAATATTACAGTCCAATTTGGTTTTTTTTAATGGTTTTACAAGGGAGTTTCTGGATCTTGGGAAAAACGAGATAAAGATTTATTAACTATATTTGTAATTGGGTTTATCAGAAATCCAGACAATCTTTCACAAGCCATGTAGGCATAGGGGCAACTGCACAGAAAGATTAGATGACTTTTTCAGCAACTGTCTGATATCGTCTCTGTAAAAGGCTCAAATGTATCCAATTTATATCCTTTTACCCAATGTTATTATAATGTTACTAACCCCTATTATATTTTTTATTTTTTAAAAAAAAAAAAATCCATATTTTAGATTGAAATTTAACGTTTGACTTTTATTAATACTTTATTCAAACACAAAACAGTCCTTTGATTTCCCTTGGATGCTTTGATCTTTTTATTAATATATTCAGATTTAGCAGAGGCAAGGGATTTTTAACAAAATTTTTCTGACCTTAACATTTCAAATGCACACAAACTGGGCCTGATCCACAGCCGTCACAAAACCTTCGTGTCTCTTTGCAGCCTGTATGTTCTTATTATACCAGGAAGCATTGGTCTGCTTGGCATTTTCCCTTTTTCCTTAAAGGTGCATGTTGATCTACAATGTCTCTCAATGTATTATCATAAGATCCACCCAAGATCCAAACCTGGATCCAATACCAGAGAAGAACTCGCAGATCAGAAAAAAAGCCTCCCTTTCAATTGACTTATATCTTCTATATGAAATAACTTTAGCTGAAACAGATTGTTTCTGTAAAGATACATTAATGTCAACAAGGAAATGATCCCAAAAACACAGACACACCTTTAATAAAGATACAAATGAAAAATCTAAGATGTGACCATGTCTTTTGTTCTTTTTGGACATGCTGCCTGAGATTGGCAGATCTAAGAATTTAGCCAGTTGTTTGGTATCTGATTCCTCTGGCAATCCCAATGTATATTGAAATCACCTAAGATCAACAGATGACCACTGTTGGTAGCAAGAGAGTCAACAAATTCCCCTTTAAGAAATTGCGTTTTAGGCCATTTTTCAGTGGGGGGGGAATCGGGGATTGCTACCGAAAATTATCCCCCCGATATAAAAGTCAGTTGGGAATTTTCAAAAAACTTAGCCTGAAAACGCAAATGGGTTTCACACTTCAAAGAATCCAGAAGAATCCGACTCCCCCCCTTTTGTGAATCCGAGCTGCATGGTGGAAAGAATATCCAGCTGGAGTCACATCAAACAATTTTTTGATCTGAAACATTACCAGTCAGCCCAAATCTCTGAGACAAGAGCATCAAGATCCCTATCCTTAACAACATCAGATATTTCATCAGATTTTTCAGATATGACTTTAAGACCAATATTACATTTTTAAACTTGCCATTATATGGTGTTATTGCCACAGTGATCAAATTACTGGCATCAGACCCAATCCGAGTTTTTTATGGGGAAAACAAATGGATTATAAAGGCGTCAAATGAGCAGTTAAAAAGAAAATACAAGAAATACAAAATAACTAAATATAATCAACTTATATTAATATAAATTAAATCTATATTACATAATATGCAAAATACACCCGTTTCACTTGTCTAACTTATCTAATAGCTGAACTATCCGAGAAATATTCCGGTGCCATTACATCGAGAGCCGGTCATACTTCCCACTACTAACAATTCTCTATTTATCGACTATTTACAAATCGTGAGCTCACTGAGTTTAGTGGCAAGTCACTCGTGCGCCAATGTCAACAGTGAGTTCGCACCAGAAAGAAGCTGCTATTATCCACGCTGGGTTTTGTGATAAATTTTGTGACACCTAATCTACCTTTTTACAAATAGGCAATGTACCTGAAACCATATATTAATAACCAACCTATTAGGCAAATGACTCAAATACTATTCGTAATCCTCTTTATCGTAATCCTCTTGAATTAACACTGAATTAACATACATATATATAAAAAAAGAAGCACAGGAATACACACGCATACAGAAACACTCATGCACAAACACAAACACACAGATACGCGCAAATACAAAATTTCCTTTTTAAGACACACATAGTTCAAAGCAATTTTCTCCGCCTGGAAGATTACCAGAAATACATTTCGGGGTTCCAGCGCCTAAACACCCAACTTACAGCTGGCTGTCAAATAAGTGTGACCTTCCCAAATGGAGTCCAGCCTACTAATATGTCTTAGGGTATGTTTAAGAACACGGCGAAGCTTACGGGTATGGAATATTTATACGAGAATATGGTGCTAGTCTTTGTGAAAGTATTTGTCGATATTTGTGGTTTCTACTTCCTAGTGTCCATTCTCCCTTTCGGTGAATATATAACAAAGTAGATTATATCTATAGGCCATGCATATGGTCGCCTGTTTTTATATCATATTTAAGACCAGGAACCTAAGAGGGTTACCTTTAGCACATGTTTGTTAACCGGAATTTGGTTTAAACCTCGTAATACTTATACTGATCGTGATCATACAGGTCATCATACAGGCCAATACCAAGTTACACAAGACGATAACATCACATTATTATTTCAAGTGTGTTTTAGTTAGTGGATTCTCATTCAGCTTACTTTATTATTCGATGGCTATTTCGTAAAACTATTCTGCAGTTACTTTGTTGTCTTGGGTAATATATTCTTCGGGTGTTCATAGCTTTAGAGGTTTTTTTTATATTATTGAAAAACACGCCATCTAAATAAGAGTTTGCCCCAAACGTTCGCTATTAACCTTCATTGTTGCAAGTAGTATGGAGGAATACCCAATATTCCTTGACTGACTATGTATGTAAATTGATTTTACTTTATATTAAATAAAGTAATTTTACTTAAAACGCAATCGCTCAGCCTATACACAGTAGTCCCGTAATTAATTAATAAAACACATAATTAGCGCGTATGTTTTATTTATGTGAAATTTACAGTAATAGCCTAATTATTGGGTCGTCTTATTATTACAGTGTTTATGTCTACTAGTTATGATTGTTGAACAAAATGTCAGTCTATAATACTTATTTTTAATTACGTTTAGTGATATTATTGATTCAGTATTTTTTACTATGGTTCCAGTGTTAAGCAATGAATGTCACGACGACTAGATAGCTTATCTTTAATTAAGAACTGCTCGGATAATTTGAGTGTTTGTTTATTCGTCAATACTTCTGGAGACAATATTGTTTCCGTTGTAATAATATGTTTATTGTTTACTTCTATGTTCCGGTTGCATTCCAACATACGACCTTGTATTAGAAGATATTGGGAAGATTGCTGGGAAAATATAATTACATCATAAAATATATTATACAAAATGTATAACGCTGTATAACAGTTAAAACATACTTTCAGGCGCTTCGCGAGGTAGTTTAAATAAAAGTAGCAGATATACTTCTTGTTTAAATGTATAAATACCAATCTAGTTTTAAATATTCTTTAAAGTTCATCATCACTTCAAAAACAAAATAATATAGCTATATTTATTTACAAGAGCAAATCCTTAGAGTGTCTCTTTGGGAATAGTTTGTGTGTGAGAGTAGTGTGTTTGAGTGTGCATGTGTCTATACGTACGTACATATTTATGAATGTCATATTATATATACAAACATGTTTGAATACTTTTTTTTTCTTCATCAATTGATATTCTTTCCATAATAAATGCTAACATTATAAGTAATATATTGATAAATGTCATCTAAACAAAGGATGATGCCTCATTTCAAGCTGCTAGGTAATTTATTTATTAATGAATGATACACCCCTCATCGTATTATAAACCTTGATATCCATGGTACCCGGAAAATATAATTAATCTACGTTTATCCTTCGCTGCAAATCATGAATACAGTAAATTATCTTATTGTATATATATATATATATATATATATCTTTCAATCTTTCTTTGTTACGGGCAATATTTACTTTAATGTTTCCATTTTCGAAGTAGCTCGCGATACCTGAGAAATATCATTAAAATATTTCCTTTTTAAAGTTCTGTCATCACGATATGTTGGTGTTATTATTAGACTGGGTAACTATAACTGTCTCTATTTAAATTAGCTTTGATTTCGCTGGTTTACTTATTTCAAGAACAATCATTACGGTTAAATGGATGTCTCTATAATTGCCGTCATCAGTTCTTCGTGACATCGGTATTTAAATACAAACTAAAAGAATAATGTCATCAAGTTTTCTTCCACAAGTTTTGCAATGACCTTGATACTCACTTTACAAATAGGTATGGCTCACTTATTAAACTACACAACAGAGTATCTAAAGTGTAACGCTACTGGACGAGAAGTCAAATATCAGTTAGCAATTAGTCATTCCCATCTTACATTGAAAGGCATTCTGCACCTGTGTTCGTGTATGTCATAATCGAGTACGTTTTACTAATTAGATGTATGTTTTTAATATTCCTGTATCGCTGAATTTACTCCGATTTTTACTAAATCAACGCAGTGTCGCATTCACAAAACATATAATGACAAGTTGACAAATTAAATATTTTTCAAGTGTAAATATATTGCACAAGCCAGCCAATTATTAGATCTATACATTTCTATAGTGAAAATTTATATATTGAACTTAGGCAATTTCTTTATTCGATCTGAAGATAACATTTTATTTATAAAGCGTTTTGGTTATTTTGTTAAACCTTTTTGTTACACCCCAGTTAATTTGTTTACATCTGTGTCTATACACTTAGTTACTTCTCCCGTAGCAAACACGCATAACAAAAGACCTAAGCGTGAACACAAATATCTCTAATACAATTTGTCCTTATTAATCCTCTGACATTTCATTTAAAATTCAGAACACTGGCTTTAATAGATTCTGGATGCGAAAGAAATTTACACTCGACGTTATAGTTTTAGAAGCGTTCAAGAGTAATCTTCTGTGATGTTCATGCTTCAAGATATGAAAACTACTCAAAGCTAAATGTATGAAGCCAAGTGACTAATTCGTTTTTCTCAATAAGATAATAGTACTTTACCTATGCTTACCATATCATTATTGTGATTACGTTAGAGAATAATTCCATCTTTCGAATATCTCCTTCATTATTAGGTTCATCAAGTGGTAAGTATTTAAAGAAAACGAGCATTATCGCTGTATCTTATAAATAAACAATGACTGGGGAAAAGAAGAGTCTACATTAAACATAAAATATCATCTTACTGTAAATTTAAATGCCGCTGTTTTACAGCCATTTTTGTGCACATTGTAGACTAAATCTAAATGTAATGAGGCGACGTGAAAGTTGAAACAGTCTTCTGACACGGCTACCTTAATAGCGTTTTACTTAGTTTAGAGGTACTTATATATTCCTTATAATAGCATTTTTCTTTAGACCGATTGAACCAAACCGACTGCTAACTACACAATAATGGTTAGTATATTGGGCGTGAAAATTGTATTCTGCAATCGTATTAATAATTAAATAACTATAAATCAACAAGAGTTACATTGGATATATATATGACGATGATCGGTGTGATGCCAGTGTCAACATTATATAACCAATTAGTCTATTACTTCCGCATCATAAGTCAATTTCACCTAACAAATTAGTAAAACCATCTTTCTTGTTATCTTCATCAGTTGTATAATTAATAAAGGAACATTTTTATTTTGGGGCACTATCTACGATGTACGTCATATGTGTTAAAGGGTTAGCGTAGGTTTGTCAAATACATTATCTTAAAAACTAGGTATATGGAAATTAACGCGTCTAAATGGCTGCATGCTTCCAGATTGTTCAACACATTGTGTGTGTGATTGTGTGTGTGTGTGTGTGTGTGTGTGTGTGTGTGTGTGTGTGTGTGTGTGTGTGTGTGTGTGTGTGTGTGTGTGTGTGTGTGTGTGTGTGTGCGTGCGTGCGCGACGCGTGTGTGTGTGTCTCTGTTTTATGTTACATATAATAAAGGCGTGAGCTCAGGTTTTCGTGATGTTTATAATTCTTACAGAATTATTACCAAACAACTAAATAGAAACCAAATTATATATATATTAGTACATATGTAGTGCAGCTCTAATTGGAAATAAAGCATATATATTAGTACATATAATATATATTATGATAATAATCCTAATACCTCCGACATTAGCAGAATAGTAGTATTTTCATTCAGCCCAAAGTTGCAATACACCTGATCTGGATTCAGATAGATTTGTCAAGTTATCATCAAACATAACTGTAACTTATCTAGATACCTTGCAAAGGTGTCTGAATTTCAGATTCATTTTAGATACACATTATATTTTAACACTATAAAGATTTTCATTAATATTATATACTAATGAATTAAAGCCTGATAATTAATTGAGTGACATTTATTTCAAATCATTTGAAGAGTTATGCTAATTATCTCATTGTTGATTATAGATTTCATGTTTCAAATTGCAATCGTGAATTGAGTAATATGATCAACATTAATAGCCAAGTTTACAACCTACCATGATACCATACATAACCTCATAAGAGGTACTCTGTTACTGATACAAGTTGCTGGCGACTTGCTGGCTCTATCGACGTTGGATAGTGACCATTCCAAGAACCTTCTTCATCTCCTGGATACACGTTTCGTCATATTTAGCAGGAAACACTTGCCCTCACAGAAACACACGCAAACACACTGACTCAGCCAGCAGTCGGTGTTTGTGTGTTTGTGCATGATTACTAATTGTTTAAAAACATTATCACGGGACATGATGACACATCATTTCACCAGTTTAAAAACAAAACAAGTAAATCGAAATAACACTTAACTTAGTATATTTTATGATATTCAATAATAAATCGAGTTAAAGTAAAGCTTAGCTTAGTATATGTTAAGATTTTCAACAAAAATAAGATTAAACTAAGGCTTAAGTTAGTATTTTATCACATTTTCATTATTTATTTTGTCTAAAAAAGACTAGTATCTTTTTTTCTTCTACAAATATCAAGATAAAGGTTTACTACATTAGATCAATTCATTCTTCTTTTTCACTAATTGCTACAATGTTAAAAAAAACAATTGAGGATATTCTGATTATGAACCGGGTCGATATTTCTTTGATATTTCTCTGACTGTCGTAATACAAATTATTATAATTTGTCAAATAAAATTTCATTAACTTTTTTAGTAATGAGCTAATTTCCTGTTGTCGTTCTTCATTACACGATGATTAGAGGGTGTAATTATGAACAGTTTGTTTTAGGAAAGATATCGTGCAAGTATTTATAAAGACACTCCTTGTTAGAAATGATTTATTGGTTGTGGAAGAATTTAAATTACAAATTATTAACGGATTATTCAAAAAACATATATGGTGTGAATTGGTGTCAGGCAGGAAGAACTCGTTTAATTAATTAGACTGATTTTTCCCCGTTAAATAATAATTTTCATAAAAAAACGGAAACAATTTCATCTAGTTTATCCTGTGTCTCTATGTAGTCGTCCCAATCCTATTTCAATAAACGGCCAACGATTCCCTCAATTGGAATGAAGCATTATTACTACTTACTATTTGAAGTATCCCAATATTTTACACAATGGTACTGATGCCGGTATATAAAAATAATAAATTGACTAGCTCGGGAATATCTCTTTCAAACGGTTAAATGGATGCTTAACGACGCTGCAAGCATTTTGCATTATTATAATTTTCAATTGTTATTATAGTTATGCTATTTATTACATAATGCCAAAATGTTTTAAGATCAAATCTGGAATGAAACATTCAACAAATCCATACAAAAGAACATAGTAGTCCTAACTTCTGATATAGATGCTTTCGAGAGTAAAACAAAATTTATTGCATTTCTGGCATTTCAAAAACTTTATATTAACCATATGGTCTACATTCTAGAACATTTATTATTAGGATTAAAAATCTACATAGCAACTCATTTATTCTATTAATTTCCTAGTTCTATCTTAGTTATGAAAGCCGTCGTTAATATTTCTAGCCTTGAACGGCTAAACGGCTCAGTCAGTAGATCAACATCTAATAAGACCAAATTTAACTGATGTAGTTTAAGTTAGACAATGTATAAAAACATGAAATAATTCAATAATTCATGGGAAAGTCTTAAGTGCACATATTAGATGGATATTCAAGTTATTGGCTTTCCCGGATGATTTGTACTTTTATCTCTATGTAAACTTGTTTGATTGGCTGTTTGTCTATCTAGATAGCTGTCTATCTAAAGTTTCCTTTCCCTATCTATCTATGTTTAACCACCCATTATTAATTAGTCCATTCTTCGTTGTTATATTATTCCAGCTAGAGGAAAATATTTAACTCATTGTCAGATATGATATATATATATATATATATATATATATATATATATATATATATATATATACCTCAGACTTTATATCAGTATATATGATTGTACGTCTGATAAGGTAACAATACGACGTTAACCATTCAAATACTTTACTTCATACGTCAAACATGTCTTTTTAACTTTGACTACTTTTGTATCCTGTCTATTGCAAGTTTAACTAAAGTGAGTTTGATTAAGGATAAGGATATGAATTGAAATGATTTCTTTAGTCTCATAGTATATCGTATGATGCCGTACAAAATAGATAAAGTGACATATACATATTTACATTTATTCCATTTTATAATTATAAGTAGACTTTAAACTATTTAACACACACAAAACATACATACGTTATTACTACAACATAAATATAATATATATATATATATATATATATATATATATATATATATATATATATATATATATATATATATATATATATACAGTCAGAATCCATTAATACGGACATCATTTATACGACAAATCCACCTTCCGACACATTAATGTCTGTGACGGATTTAGCTCCATTATAAATGACTCTTAATCTGGAATATTCGCGTTCATCGTTCCGACTCTGACACTTCATTTCCCCAACAGAATACGACTTGTCAGTGTAAAATGTTGCCAAATATTTCCGCTAATTCAGTCATGCAAGACACATCGACATGTTGTCAGTAATGGTTAATTATCGTAACCAATTACTGTGGTCCTTGACATACACCCCGTCACACGATGCTTTCATTGCCTGTGATTATCTCATAGCCAATCACAATCAGTCATGGTTAATTACAAACACAGATGTTTTGATATTCCCAATGAGCAGATCATAAGTTAACCTGATAAATAAATTGACAAGAGTATTTTTTTATAATGTCTGTAATTAACAAGCATCAAAATGATCAATGGCTTCTATATCATTCCGCACCATTGTGCACTGTTATTGTATATTGGCTTAAATACGGAGGTACAAGTTACTTGCTTTCACCGAAATCTACACCGCGGTATCAACCCTCAGGCAGCGAGGAATCCAAGTAATACCACCCAGGCACATTCAACCGTCTTGTTGACAGGTTCATCTCTAATCGACTGGAATCGACCTACAGCGACTATACATCAGCATCAACGGATTGGTACAAGAATACCAGTTTAGTTGGACATAATATCCTCAACAACAGAATGGCCGACACACAACTCAGCAGACTACGTTTCTGGACTCATACAAACACCGACACCTGCCCGTCACCCGTAACACTATACCGGCACTGTCAACAAGTGTACCACCCGGTACATTATCTACTCAACTCTCCAGCCTACTCGAAGCACCGAAGGATACTAAAAGGTCACCTCCGCCCCGGAAGACTACAAACTTCCAGACCGCATAAGGAAATCAACATTCCTACCAGACAGCATAACCCCACTTCTCCAGAACAAAAACCCTTACACATACCAACAACAACAATAAGGACACATCAGACCGTCTCTATGCACTAGTGGGTAAGAACGTGGACTTTTCTACCCAATGTTTAATGCTGTGCGGAAGGCCGGAGGTTCGAATCCCGGTCGTCACATTACGGTAGACGGAGTTTTTCATCCAACTAGGCAGCTGGCAAGGTTTTTCTCACTCGAACACAACATTTATAGTAAACTGAGGTGCCACCACTTTAAACAGCTATCGTCATCGTAATAACAAAAATCAACACCAGGTGGCTGTTCCCAATAGGGGACAGCCAGGGGTCTTTACCGCACACTGCAACAGGACGAGACTTGCTATCACATTCACTTATATGGCTGTAGGAATAATAATAGAGCAATGTGTCAAGTTCAGAGAGAAAACGCCGTCGCGTTGATATTTCTGCTGCCCAGAAGGGTGACAGCTGTCAACTTATTCGACTAAACAGACCTTCATGTTGGATCATTATTCTGGTAATTTATTGTCGAAATTGTTGAAAATAAATAAATACACCATGAGATTTTAAGTGTCATATCGCTTAGTCAGACTACTTTTTGATGAGATATTCATAACCTTAGTAAAAACTTCACGTTTATACAAAATCAGAACGTTATTAAATGTTCATTAAATTCAATTTTATTTGGCATTCACTGCTACTACTACAACTGTTACTACTACTACTGTTATTACTACTACTACTACTACTACTACTACTACTACTACTTCTACTACTACTACTCTTACTACTACTACCACTTCTATTAGTACTACTACTACTACTACTTCTACCACTACTACTACTGTTACTACTACTACTTCTACTACTACTACTACTACTCTTACTCTTACTCTTACTCTTACTCTTACTACTACTACTACTACTAATAATAATAATAATACTAATAATAATAATAATAATAATAATAATAATAATAATTTAATAATACAAATTTTTAAATAATTTTCCAAAAACACTAACACCTTTTTCTGAAATTTTGTACCATATAATTAACTACTTTTTATTTTCCACCACTACTACTACTACTACTGTTAGTACTACTTTAATACCCTTCCTCTACTACTACTACTACTACTACTACTACTACTTATAATAATAATAATAATAATACGACTATTTCTACTACTATTATCGTTATATGTCCATTATCTGAACCCTTAACATTTTTATTGTGGTAGTATCGAAGGATGTAGGTCAAAATAATTAGTCCATTAATAGTCAGAAAATAAATAAGATAAATATATTATACACAAACACATACCGACACACCCCAATCCCCAAAACAGAAAACAGACACACACACACACACACAACCACACAAAAACAAAACCCAACAAAAAAATAAAAATAAATAATTTAAATATATATATATGTTTTATATATATATATATATATATATATATATATATATATATATATATATATAGTTTAATAGAAGATAGGCATTGGGGATATTTAGTTGGATCCATGTTTTCAAGTCAACATCTTGATATTTCTGTAATTGGTACCTTTTAATATTCGTCAGATATTTGTGTACATGAAGCTACTTTAGGTACACACTCAGTTAGCAAACACATTTCTCTCGGTTTATTGGATATCTCCTTTGCAAATGATATCATTTGCTTTCGCAGGTGACAGCAAGGATATTTAATTATAGATAATTGAAATGTCATGGATAGATGTTTAAATTAGTATTGCAGCACATATGAAGGGATAGATATTCTGAAAGTGAAGGATTCTGAGTTATTGAAGAAACGCGTGGATACAATTACTAAATAGGAGTGAATCATAGTACGAATGAATATGCAATTAGTCTGAGATTTTCTACTGTTCGTTCCTCTATATCGGATAACTCAACTGAGAAAACTAATCTATTGATACATATTTTTTATGAGTGTGCAAAATATAATCCACATACATCGAGTTGCTCATAAACGAGCCTAATCGTTTACCGATTTAAGGTGAGGTGTCGTGGTTTCAAATAGTGGAAGATGACTCGTTGAAAAAATATAGTTTTTTATTTCATTTACAGATGCATGAAAACACCTGCTTATATCACTTTGCCGAAATTAATTAAATATTATCTGTTATAGGGATGGTTCAAATGCATGTGTTGTATATTCGTCGCACTACAAGCTCTCCTTTGTGATACTCGAATAATTACACTTTTTTGACAATAATTGGTGATTGGCTAAGTACGTTTCCTATTCCGCGAAATTGCCGTCTTCGCGTAAACACATTCTTAGTTAGAAAAAGCAAACAACCATAGTTATAAGCCATTTAAATCGAATTTGCTGGGTTCAAATGCTACCCGCTCAACACCAGTAATTAACAATCTTACATGTCATAGTCAATTATTTCAAACAGGACTCATGCCGAACATTTCCATAAATTCAGTAATGACAACGATTCATACTCGACATTCAAAAAAGAAGGTTGGAATAAAATGTGTCCATTGGTGATTAAGTAGATTAATGAAGAAGAAAAGTTACAATATTATTGCGGCATTAGTTTAATTTAAATGATATATCGAGTTCTCACAAAATGGTATATTTTTAATTTAACAGATGATGGAAATCATAGCGATGGAATCTGAGCTTTTCCAAGAACCGAAATACATTCTCATCAAGGTTTAGATTGTTAACAGATTTTCCCACTTGCACCATGATTTTATCTTAGAAATGTCTGAATTAATTAATGCCTTTCGTGAGTAATGGAGTAATGTCTAACCGGTTGATTGAATTAAAGAAAATAGTTAACTAAGATGTTCGCAATGGCATAGGATGAATCTAGCTCGTGGATACTTTATGACCTGCTGATTTACGATATTAACAAGGGTGTTACATTATTACATCTGGTACATATTAGGGTAATATTATATAGTATACGTTATCACAACATCGATCGTCTTCTCCGAATTCAGAATGGAGCAGCTCGTCTAGTGAGAAATGCTTAAAATATTCTCGCATCGGGCAAAATCTACAAAACTTCCATTGGCTAGGAAGACGCGGGATACGTTTAAAAATATTCTAACAACTTATGCATCTATCAGTGGGGGTCTACATGAATATATTTCTAAAAACGTAGCAAACATATGTGCGTGGGTTCCATTCATAAGGCGATTTCCTACTTGGCGCGCTATTCTCTATTTTGATGAATACATTTCCCTCAGAAATAATAAGTACAAACTTTCGATCTATTCTGAAACCAAACCTACTGAATATTGCTTTAGTCGATAAATAATGTTGTTAGTTTTATATTTTAAATTGTTTTTTAAATGCATCTATTTCAGTTGGATTTATGTGTAAAGTTACTTATAATGGTTCCTGCTAGTAATGATTCGTGCAGTATTTGTTGAATAATAACGTAACTAAATCAAGAAATAATGGTTTTATATTTAAAATTAGTAGGTCAAATAGATCAAGTGGATAGGCGCCTTAATTTAGATCCCACCACACCTAACTGCATATACTTAGGGATGCCAAATTAGGCGTGAATGAACGTTCACTTAGTGATGAACGGAAACGTATGAGGGTTAGCTGTTAGGTTCGAGTAAATCGTAGTATTTACTCAGGTTTGAGACGATATTTCGTTCTAGTCCAGTAATAATCCATTGTGTAGTATTGCTACTTTGTTTTTATTTTATACTGAGTTAGTGTACATTCTCTTTGTTATGAACAAACTGTAATGTTTGTTAACACGCTGAGGGTATATAAAATACTTAACTTTTCACTTAGGTTAGACAACAACTTCGACGCCAGACCAGTCGGACGTTTATTGATACATGGTTCATATAGTTAGGATTTATTCAGTTATTCGAACCCAGAATAAAGCTGAGGTCAGCATCTGAGGTGTCGAAATGTTTTATATACAGGTTTCTTTTGGACCACAGAAAATTACTGTTGAATGTAAACTGTGGTGTCAAAATAGTTTTCTTTCAGGTCAATGTTATGTAGTAAGTCACCATTGAAACACACGCACGTGTTGTTTGTTGCGAGCGGTGGTATCACATGGTATGTTATTACGTGCTTCCGTTTTTTGTACGTAGCCTGCATGTAGCCGCTTTCCTGTGGGCGTGAAATATATGTAGCGTACGAAAAGCGAATTAGCTGGTTCATCCATCGCTTATCAGAAAAGAATTTGTAGAAGGTTACAAATTTGGTAAGGAATTTATACGGTCATTGTTAATCTTGCACTAGACGTGTGTGATAGTCTTTTACGATATTAGGAATGTTCAGCTGAACAACAGCTACAATATTGATTAATTTGATATAAGAAGAAACATAATTATCATACTAGATAACAAACGCTATTTAAGTGCAAATAAGCTCGATTATAATATAGTAGCAGCGTTCCATGATCAAACTAAATAAATTACTCCTATTTCATGGCCACACTTATTTATACAGTAGATTACATTTGCCAGTCGACCTGATAATGTAATCAGGCGAAGTAATAGATGAAACATCCTTCATACATAGTCTACATGCATGTTTTATTTCCTGGTGCTAAACGACTGCGGTTACCCATGGAACTAGTTAAACCAGTAAGACATATTTTTCACATTTACGGCGAATTTTATTAATATTTATCTATCATATCTTTGGCGTATATAGCCATCCAATTCTATGGATGCCCCCATAAACGATAATTGGTTATAGTTATTTTGAATCAGAACCTTTCATGACCCTGCAGTCGACTGCATAATCTTATTAAAACCTGCAAAAAAAAGAATTTTCTATATGCAGTAAAATAAATATATTTAGTGTAAATAAAACAAAATAATGTCAAGAAGTATACAATTACAGGTGTTGAGAAGCGCCATTAATTACAATTAGCACCATCAATTTTGCGATGAAGTAACATATGGGGGTTTCATCAGAATGTATATGCTTCATTATTTTATACTTCGTGATATGTCTATGTCACATTAATAAAGACAAGAAGAAATCTGTTAGTAATGTTTTTTTAAATATCATTTCAAAAGACAATTTATTACTTAGTGTCCAGTTTCTTTTTGTAATTAAATAACTATCTGAGTATGTATGGACACGTATGTGTATTTGTGTTTCTAGGCTTTACTCGAATGTGCTATGAACTACATAATTATGCGGAAATATAAAATTTCGCAAATAATAAACATTTTCGTTTGAGTAATAAACATGAGATTAATTAACATAATTTCTACCATAAAATGATAACTAGTTTATTTTTGACGTCGAGTCCTATTACATTTTGTTATAAACACGTCAACAATTTATTGAGTGGAAATAATTCAATTATCAAGATATTACAACCATGGAAACCTGTATTTACGTTAGCATAAATCAGTATCTACGAAGACACGACGCCAACTGAAAGAAGCGAGAACGTGTCTTGAATGAGGGAAATAGCTTCGTTTATTGTTTTCCGTTAGCTTCTGCTGTCGCTATTTCCAATTGTTGTCCCAGAGTTTTGTGTCGAGAATGAAAGTTTGATGCAAATGAAGGCGAATGCGTATAAAAACGAGTGGTAACCGAAAAGGTAGGAGTTAAATTATCGCGAATGGAACGACAGATAATAATGAAGGGACGGACATTGAAATGAGGCGTTTTATGTAACAATTTAATTACGTCTGTATTCAATAAAGGTGTTTTGTTAGCGTATTGTCTAGAGTACTGGGTTGGAAACCACAATCGCATACAAGTGATACCTGTGTTTGCAGGACCGATGTCAACACTACACGAAACACTTATTTACTGTCAGTTAAATAATCGAGGACGTTATAATGCGAGAGGATACATACAAATGTGTTTATTTTAAATGAAGGTTGTCAACAAAGCCATACTTATATCTCGGCTGCAGAAGGTAAGGACGGAGCTTAAAACATAACTATGTATGTATTATATTTCTTCTTCCACGCGATCTCATTGCCCTTTATAGTAAACGTTATTCCCAAATCGTTTGTAAAACAGCAATATTTGAATATCACCTCTGTACTAAATAGTTATTTATCTCTCTAGGATGACCGTTTACTATAAAAGTAACATTTCTATGTGATTTTTCAGAATAAACAGATGAAGTTTATAATTGAAGTCGTTCATAATTACCCTGAAGTAACAGTGAGAGAGAAACAAACATGCACAACGATAGAAAAAGTCGTTCATAATTACTCTGAAGTAACAGTGAGATAGAAACAAACATGCACAACGATAGAAAAAGTCGTTCATAATTACCCTGAAGTAACAGTGAGATAGAAACAAACATGCACAACGATAGAAAAAGTCGTTCATAATTACTCTGAAGTAACAGTGAGATAGAAACAAACATGCACAACGATAGAAAAAGTCGTTCATAATTACCCTGAAGTAACAGTGAGATAGAAACAAACATGCACAACGATAGAAAAAGTCGTTCATAATTACCCTGAAGTAACAGTGAGAGAGAAACAAACATGCACAACGATAGAAAAAGTCGTTCATAATTACTCTGAAGTAACAGTGAGATAGAAACAAACATGCACAACGATAGAAAAAGTCGTTCATAATTACCCTGAAGTAACAGTGAGATAGAAACAAACATGCACAACGATAGAAAAAGTCGTTCATAATTACCCTGAAGTAACAGTGAGAGAGAAACAAACATGCACAACGATAGAAAAAGTCGTTCATAATTACTCTGAAGTAACAGTGAGATAGAAACAAACATGCACAACGATAGAAAAAGTCGTTCATAATTACCCTGAAGTAACAGTGAGATAGAAACAAACATGCACAACGATAGAAAAAGTCGTTCATAATTACCCTGAAGTAACAGTGAGAGAGAAACAAACATGCACAACGATAGAAAAAGTCGTTCATAATTACTCTGAAGTAACAGTGAGATAGAAACAAACATTTCCCTTATAGAAAAACGTTTAAATTCCCAAAACGTTTGTAAAACAAACATTTTAAACATTTTGACTAAATAGTTATTTACCCTAGTCTAGGAGAACGTTTACTACAAAAGAAAAATTTCTAAATTATTAGTAACAGGGGATAAAAAAAACATGAAAGTTTAGAATGAAGTCGTTCATAATTACCCTGAAGTAACAGTGAGATAGAAACAAACATGCACAACGATAGAAAAAGTAGTTCAAAACTTGGGAATAACGTTTTATAGAAACAAAATAAACCCATGAAAAAGTAAAAATTGGGTTAAAATTTAGTAAAATAACTTTATTACAATAATTATTTTATATCGAAATAATTTTTTTGTCATAAAATTACCTTATTTTAAAAAGACTAAAATATTAAGTTAAACACTTATCATAAATTTGGGTAAAATTTTTAGCTTTGAATTTTTCCTTTGTTTTTCAACATTTGTAATTACCCGCTAGAATTTTAGAATTTTAATGTTTCCCAATATAATTATATATATATATTTGTGTGTGTGTGTGTGTGTGTGTGTGTGTGTGTGTGTGTGTGTGTGTGTGTGTGTGTGTGTCTGTGTGTCTGTGTGTCTGTGTGTGATAACTAAATGAGATAGGGATGATACTAATTTCTCAACCGTCATGTTGTATGAAAGGGTGGAACCTAACAACAACATTGTAGTATATAATATATAACAGTATATAATTAGTCCTCGATTATTATTTTATTTATTATCATTATTAATATTATTATTAGTAGTAGTAATAGTAGTAGAAGTAGTGGAGGTATGTGAATATGTTTATTTGCATGCGCATGCGTAAATAATAAAGTAAACATATGCAAGGAGCAGTATTGTTTATTCAGAATAGTTAATTGATTAAATAGTATCGAATGTGAAAAATTGAATAATTAAATAATAAGAGAAAGTCAACAAATATAACTTAGTCTTCGAAAAATGATAAATAATATGATAAATAGAACACAAAATTATAATATCAGATAAGGTAGTACATCCAAATCGCCTTTATCGACCTCTCTAACAAACAAACAAACAAACAAACAGATCAAAATATATTTACCATCTGTTTTAATTGGAAGAATCGGTAACTCTTGTACTAAAGTGATATTTGATTTATGCATATATTCAGTAATATATTATTACCAACAGCTTATCAACTATATCCAAGGTATAGATCTTCTGCATAAAATCAATTTGAAGCTCTATTGAATATTATTTAGTATTAGATTTTAGCAATCTTAAACCTATTTTAGAGCGAATTATATCTCTTCTACTGTACATACGCCTTACCTAAAGACACATACATAAAAACACACACATGCACGCCGGTAACTCACGAACATCTCAGACAAACAAAGAAACAAGTAAAAACGCAAACCCACATACACATAATCACAATAACACACATTCATACAAACAAAACGGGATCAATTCCGATTGATCACGGTTGATCATATAGTTGTAGCATTTGTATATCACGCATTCGGCCTATAATATAATTGGAATGTGTTATATTATGTATGTTATATTGTGTTATAAAGTATATTTCACTAGTTCACAATTGCTGTTCTCCACACAATAAACAACTTTAATATCAGTTATATACTGTTTTTGTTTGTTACATAACAATTCAGTAGCTGCATTTGATAGTGTATGATCTCTTTTAATATGTCTAATATTACGCAATGAGTTTGTGCTGAATCACAGCGGCGTTCATAGGTGTTCATGCTGAGTTCTAGCATAAGTGGCAAGGTGGAGCGGAATGATTGAACAATAAGAGGTTATTCTTTTTAAATATCAGTAAATTCCAATAATACTCTATACTATGGTATTAAGCAATAACTGAATTGTTGATGAATTTCTTTTACATATATTTTACATACCGCTATACTTTCAGTATAAAGACAAATTATATCTGACAGGTGAACATTATATAACATATATAGATTAAGAACCGGTAAATGTCTTTAACCCTATTCCAATTTGCTGATATCTACATCTACATAAACTGTTTTAGAATTAGCGATTAAATTGGGTCGTTACTTTGAACGTGGGTTATCGGAATTGTAACCCAATCTAATGTGTGTATAATCTGTATAATTAGGTAATATGTATGTTACATGAAATGTTCAGGTAATGTGTATTAAATCTGAGTTAGCAATAGACGTATTACCTGAATATTTCAGGTAATATACATATTACCTGATTATAGAGATTAATTGTAGCATATATAAGTTTACCTAAACACCCACAATTACGCTATTTGTGAAGTTTCAGATTTGTAGAATTATTATAATTTCTTTCTTGTTTACCTTTCCATCACTAACACACTAAACTTTTCAACGAACAATATAAAACAATGCCAGATACCCAAAAATACCTCATGTTCACAAACTTAATACCGACAGGTATCTGTAGAACTGAGTAAGTATATATACTCTGATTCTGTTTAATAGTATATTACAGCATATCATAAACTACAATAAAGGTACAAATGTGATCTGAATTCTAGTGGTTATTAACGAGTAACAAGGGACATAAACCTTTCTTCGTGTTTTTCATGTTTATCATGTCACGGGAAGGTTAAATTAGATGCGCACAGAAAGTGCAAACACAAACAAAATATACCCTTGCCGCCATATCTTACATTACATAGCAACTCACCGTGGTTCTCATATACGCTAATACATGTACAATATATACGTATATATATATATATATATATATATATATATATATATATCAGCGATTAGTTTCACGATTACACAATGTGTTTTATTATTTACCATATTTATATCATGCCAGAGATATGGTTATGTATGTAAGGCAAAATATAACAATAGAATAGATTGATCTATCGACGGACTGCTTTCATATTTATACACATAATAAATTGTCAGTTTACTTCTTGTATGAACATGAACAGAAAACGTGTTCAAACACTAGTTTAGATGTTGCCGCCATTATAAGTCAGATGAACAGGCATTTCAAATTAACTCGTTGTGGACGATAGTGAACATAAACAAAGCTACATATTGGCCCCGAGTCGATGATCGGAGCGACAAACATGTGCATTAGATGAAGATCAAAAGTAGAACTGCGGAGTTGGGAGGTGGCCGAGTTATGGAAAAAAAAATAATTTAAAGCATAGCAATAATTTAAGACTGTGAAAATGTGCTCCATTTACAGAGGTGGTCAATTTACAGACGGGGTCGGAGGTGGAGGTTTGACTATATTCGAATTATCCTATTTATTACATAGAACTTACCTGGTTATATACACATGATGCATGTATATTCAATTCTATTGATTCTGTTTGCACTAATCTCAGTTTGCACTAATCTCAGTTATCTCTATAATTACCTGTGCATTAATGGAAAATGCATTACGTCTTACTTTGCCCTATGGTGAATATTGATCTCAGAAATATTAAAACAAATTAATGTCATGAAATGACATCAAAGTCTGGTTCTTACAAGGCACTAAGGGAACATTGTAGCATGTTTATATCTGTATTATACATGTAACTGAGTGAATATTGATCAATAATCCCATTCATGTTTGTGTTATGTACATGGTAATCATGATTGTAATAATGATTACTTTACAAAGTAATGGTCAAAATGAACGTAATCGTAATCATGGTATTCTCAAGTAATCGTAATCGATTACCGTGGTCCTGTAATTGTCACAACCCTGGTACTAAGATGGACGACTGGGCGCGTATATACATTTTAGGTGTGTCAGTCAGCTTCGATTTGAACTCGTAATAAACTTAACTTTGCGTATTATAAGTACACTAAGCATACATATAAAACCTGGATTACTGAACAAAAATGAACTTACAAAGCTATAAAACGAATTATTAGTGCACTAGATAAATGCATTGTTAAAAACCATGATTTTGTCAAACCTATGAGCTAACCCTGATAAGTGACCAATCTAAACTAACACTTTTCTAAATGAAAGCACCAATTTGTGTGATTTCCATGGTGTATGAAAGAACACATCGGGATATAAGGCAGATTTCCGATACTGCAAATAACACATATGATAACAATGGTTATGCATTCAGGAATTATACTACATGATCGTAACCTAATTACTCATAATATGGAAAATGTCTGCTTTTGCCGGAGTAACAAATGCCTCAACGGGTATAAATACATGAAACAGTATTAAATAAAGTGATATAAAAACCTTTTTACATAACGGGATAAAAGGATAATAATACAGAGAATATATTAAACTTAGAAAAGCTAAAACAGCACATATTGTTGAAAAAGCTTTCTTATATCGTTGTAATTAGGAATCTCGATTGAAATATCCATAATTTCGATTACTGGCAATGTCCGTTTTAGGATAAATCGATATACATTAATATTAAGTCAGTTATGTGGTGACACAGACAATCAGCATTTTTTTCGTACGAAATAAATAGGGCACATCCACAGAGAAACGGGAGTACATACGTACAGAATACACATTCAAAATTCGCTGCATCATTTGATAGCAAAACTAACAGTAAACAGGAAGTCACCGCAAGGAAGGAATGCCACGATACGGACAAATAAATAACATATTTTGCTTTATGCGGCAATTTTATGTGGTTCAAAAGAACTTATACATAACAACACTGCCACCAAGGATGCCCTCAGCCTCATTCTGAGTCAAAAGACTACACTAATCTGACCTATATAAATGATCCTGATAAAATGTCCGATCTAGCTAGATGGAACGATGGATTATTATAGGACTATAAGCAAACATCAGCCCAATCCTGAATAAATACCAATATTTATTTAAATGAACACCAATATTTGTAGGATGTCATATATATTTTTAAGAAAGCATGCACGTTTGTATTCTTTCCTCACGCACGTTTTACTATGATGTTTTCAAGATATATTTACGTCATTCCCCCGATATTGTCGAGGTTGAGACCAAAATAATAATGTCTTGGGGGCATTGTGTGAAAAGAGGTACGGCCAGGTCTGGGGTTTCTATTAGACAGGCTCCTTTTTGTTAATGGAAATTATGGACAGCTCCGAAGGTTAAATTAACGATAACCGTATCCGAGGTTTGGATGCTTGTCTCTTCCCCCACCGGCGCACTCAAATATATGTACAGTTGGCAAATACTCGATGGATGTTGCAGAGTTCGCGACTAAATATTGTTCAAATGGCGTTATTTAGCCAATAATTAATGGCTATCGACAAAATTTGTATAAAGTGAACTAATGTTGCTAATGTAAAGAGACCATAGACATAATGGTAATAAACAGTACATCCATGGGCATGTATAGATTATTGTACTGTATCATGCTGCAGGAATGTGTGCTTTAATCACTGATAAAGGTTGTGTTGAACCCTCGCCAACTATGAATTCATAGGGGGGGGGGTGAACCGGTTGAATGAGGAATATGATGTATTTTCCAGTTCCAAACTTCTTGGGATATTTTTCAATAACATGGTATGTTTTATTAGTAAATAACTGAAGCCGTATTCCAAACATGCAGAAATTTGGTTTGTTTGCTAATTTGTAATTATTATCCATGACTGACGGGATCATTCCTATGTAGTATGTCATAGCGCATACATTAAATATGTATTATAAAATTTAAACGTTTCATAAAACGATTATATAATTTGTTTATTTGATTTTTGATTTTACAACGAGATATATAATAACATCAGCTGAAAATTAAATATCTTGCTATCTAAACATCGAAACCATGAAATCGATGGGTTGATATGATGCTAGTTTATTAGAAATATTTAAATTACTAGTTATTAACTCTGTATACCTGCCGATATATCATCGATCATTGACACAGATGTTGCATAAAAGCACATATATTAATTTAAAATAACTCAGACAACCTCTCCCTCTGATTTGTACAGGACCATGTGATCACATATTAGACCCCAGCCAGCTAATGCAGCTCTGTGCGCACCAGACCAATACACTAATCAAGGTGACCCACAATCCATACAAAAACAGGGCGTCTCAAACTTATGGGCTAGAAATAAATCAGGTACAGGGTGTAACAAAAGATATAAGTAAATTTGTAGCACTACTACTACTACTACTACTAGCACAGGACTAAAACAACTATAACAGAATCATTGCTATTATAGAAATACTACTACACTTATCTTGAGTACATTTACAATTGTTTACTAAAAGTAACCTATATATTTTCAACATTCACGCAGGTACATACGTTATTTTCTGTGCGCGTTGATTAGTATGATAATACGTGTATGTATGTGCGCACGATCGCGCGTGTATGTGTGCCAGTTCGTATTTTCTCTGGTTCATATGTCTGTTCATCTCGTGGACGGGAGTTGATTTAATTGTAATGTATTATTAATTTTACAAAACTGGTCAATTTCAACTTCAAAATCATAATCAGTATCGTCATTTCTAAGACTAAAACACTTACTAACCCATTTGTCTTTGCTGTCATCATGCGATCTCACACCGATCATGGAAAGGAACGACATGGCATCATAAGGCTTTAGCAGTCAGCCAATAGATATATTTAAAACAAAAATTAAAGTGCGATATATATCTTATTGATGAAATGAATAATTATATATAAATAGTCAATTATTTATGATGAATGATATAAATAAATCATCTTTAGAAAAACATATATATCTTATAATATATGATCAGTAAATTTAACAAGGGCGGATAAACACATTTTTCACTGAAACATAATCATATAATCTCTAAACTGTATGTCATACGACTAATTGTATCATTAATCTTCAGATAGCTACAACCTTTTTGACGAATGCAGAAGTATTATTCAGTATAATATATTACCTTGTACGAGATAAGTGATGTATACGTCGTTCTGATTGTGGTGAATAACGTTTTCTTTCCCAATAAATATTTATCGATTAGTTTTCTATTAAACAAAAGATAAACAAATTCTTATTTCAGGATTTATGTTGAAGACGATTACTTCTGAATGAAGGTTGCATGATGAGTGACAGTATTTAGTGCTGAATGTACAATAAACTAACACCGATTTCCTCGACCATCGAGTAATTGATATTATCCAGACTCCTCTGTACATGAAACTGACTTGGTTACACAATCAATAAACTAGCATAGCACTCGGTTAAATGTTTAGAATATTGTTTTTTACAAATAACTACGCTTTTCACTGGCGTTTAGAATAAATCTGGAAGAAAATATTGTTTTGTTAACTTTGTTTAGCGCTGTTTCGCGAAGTTATTAGTTCATCTTATTAATTTAATTTCATTACAGGCTCTTCCATAATTTGAATTAATTTAGAATAAACTATCTAGATGTCTGCATTCCTGATAATGTAACCATGAATTTCCCAGATGGGATTACATTATATTTGCTATCTAAAAGGTCACTATTCTTGTTGATTATTTAATAGTAATCTGCAATAAACAGATTTGGGAAATTTAGCTTCTCGGTGCAGTTTAGACGCCATTCTAGCTCAAAATCAATGGTCACAATATCATTAATAAGCTAAATGTGGGTTTTTAACATCTGTAGTTTTTCAGTTAAACTTGTCCCTTCGAGCACCTTATCACATGGTGAGCCATTGGTAGAAGAGTCCTGCATATCCATGATGGATACATTTGTGCCTTTTACACAGACTAATGTTAAACATTTGCTTAAACGATTTGCGAAAAAGGATCACAACGTTCTAAAAATGCCCTATTGCAAACATACTTAATAAATCATTATTCGTGATTATTTTACTTAGATCAATGAAAGCTGATCTTGTAAACTAGAATTATCTATAATAGTTCAGATCGCTTTCCAATTTAACACTTTATTTAAAATTATAGAAAAGGCAGTTCCTATCTGTTCAGTTCTTTTCACATCTAAGACATATGGCCGACAGGCATCTTCAGGGGAAACTTTCCAACAAACACGCAATGAAACAGATTGAAACCGATAACCTAATAGTTTGCAACTCAGGGCTCTAACAACTGTATCATCAGAACGTCATCCCTATAATATGAATGGCACTAACTGGCCTGCTATGTCTGCGATTATGAGCCACATTGAGAACCTATGGTCAAATATAACATTTGCCATAAATGATTGTTGATTAGGTTAATCATTTTGTGACATAACGAAAGGCGATAGACAGTCAGTGGTACCATATAATCATAAAAAAACATTGAAGGCATTACTAAGCAACATGTTTGCTCGTATTCAAACTAAGTAATATATTTTGGTAGCAAGAGGAAGAATGTGAGGATATCGAAACTGATACTCTTAATCAGTATTGCATACAATCGGTAAACATCGTATACATAAGTTATCTAATATATGTTACTATATATTGAAAAGCAGCACAATTACTTGAATTTACTTGTCAAATATTTGCAGGCAATGTTTTATTTAACATGTTTATTTCAACGCCATCACTTAAATTAGGATCAACATTTCAAACGGCATAATACAAGTGGCTAAGACTACTAAAGACAGCCAACATTTCTGGAAAATATCAAATAGACTTGTAAGTAGATGTATTGAATATATTGCACCTCAAGTGCTATCTTCTTATAAAATTAAAAGCTAATTTGCTTTGTTCATAGGTGGATAGTTCATTTCGTTTTGCTACTCTAAGTCTTAGAAATGAACATAATATATTGAATAAATCCTTATTTAGCAAATGTTGTAGGTAACCGAGTTAATTTTGGAAATATGTATCGATATCTATTTAGCCGGTAAGTATGTGTTGATTAGCTATGCGATTTGTTGAACGAATAATAATATGTATTTACTTTCCGGTGATGAAAAGCTAACAGTTTCAGAAGTCATGTACAAAATGTGTTAAATATGCCTGTTACATATGCAAGTGAATATGGCCCACTTATCCAACAGCACAACGCAGCTCCTAAAAATCAGCACAATGTTCTATAATTTTCATTCCATGTTCATAAAGATAAACACTTTCGGGTTTACAAGAATACAGACAGGAACCAAATGAGCCAACTTCCCGTAAGAACCAAGCGGTCTTCGGAAAACTAATTTTTATTTAATTGTTCTTACTATAGTCTTCGTTTGACTATTCTTGCAATTTAACTGTAATTCCTACTTTTAAATGAGGGATGATAAATTTAATGGCAATTGTAGGTATTCGTGATTTAATGCTAAATTTATCAATTATGCTAGGTAAACATCTGTTGATTTAGTCCCGATTCTCTCTCTCTTTCTTTCGCTCTATATCTATCTATCTATCTATCTATCTATCTAAATGTCATATATATATATATATATATATATATATATATATATATATATATGTTGTTATTTCAATCGTCAATATCCTAGTCTTTACCGTATATGTCACAATCTATACTGAAAGATCAGGTAACACTCACTGACCATATGATCTATACGATCCACCTTCCTGGCTATTCTATGTGGCTCCATTCCGGTGGTACCAAGTATGGGGATTAAGGATAAATAAGTATAATTTTGTTAATTTAGTCAATTCAATACGGAGGAAGTGTTATTGCGAACGACTCTTTAATGGCATGTACTTAAGATTAATGTCATTAAAGTAATTTTGAATTCGGAATTTAGTGTTATTATGCAGATAATTATCGTCTCAATGGTAAGTACAAATAAATTTGACTAGAAACAGTATGGCAAATGTTTTGTGGTGGTTAGGATAAGTAGTAAAGTTTTTAAGATTCCTAAAATTGTACCTACTTGTAATCTTTTTCTAGGATAGAATTTTACTCAATAAACAATACACGGCATTTATTCTGGTGAAAACTCATTTTAAATCGTTGAGTTAGTAGGAAGGAAACTCCTAAAATATTTCTGAGTTAATGTAATATTATATAGCATAAAGTACTTAAATTAAAATTATAATGGTTATGTCTTAATATTAACAATACCACTTAAATATTATCTGTCTGTAGATTAATTCATGACAAGAATTTGTTCTTCCTAATACAGGAGAGAAGAAATGGCACACGCAAAAACAAAGTCGTCTTGGCTTATCTGCGACAAATTATTAGGCTCTACTTTTCGAGAATCGCAAATGATAACAACAAGATTAGTACCAAAAAGGTACAGAGGTTACTCTTCTCATTTAAAGCACGTATTCATTTTCTTTGATTAATGTCGATGAGTCACAGATGAATCACGGGTCCGACATATCTGAAAGTCAATTTAAGTAATTGAGTAATTATTATTAATTATATATTTGTTTGTGAAGATTATTATGTTGGCACTAGGAAATACTGAATCATAATAGTTTCACTGATTACCAATTTTTTAAATAATTCGTCTACACTTATTAACACACACACACACACACACATATATATATATATATATATATATATATATTATGTGTGTGTGTGTGTTGTGTTGGTGTGTTGTGTTTTGTGTTAATGTATTAATTGAGCGTTGTAAGTGCATAGGGAAAACCTATTTTGAATCATGTACGAAGACATCCACTTATACCCATACCCAGATAAGCTTACATACCCAATGATGTATATATTTATATATCTATATACATACCCACATACACCAAAACGCGTTTCAGACAAAATAGAGACTGTAACTAAATATTAATAGATGGATGGGTGTTAGCTAATACAACATTTTCAAACAAAACTAGATTTCGCGCGAATTGATACTTTTAGGTTGTTCAAATAACGATTTAGATAGCCACCTACAAATAGAATTGACTCGAATTATGTAAGCCTTTAAGAAGGAAGATATAACATATTCGAACCAGTTTCGAATTAAGGTTCAGAATATGGAAGGAAACCAAAAAATGAACTGAACCGAACTGACTAGAACGTTACACGTTTATAAACACATTTAGTGAAATAATTCCTTCAGCGAACGCCGTATGCAGCCAACTTCGAGAACAATTTGTTTTAATGGAAATAATCAAAAGCTGGAGAGAAACCTGGATGCAAAGTGCCCATATGGAATATCTCTTATAATTCTTAGTACAATATATTTAAACTGAATGACTCGGAAGATCTTTCCAAAACTTAGAGGCACTAAAGCAAAAGAAAACTGGCAGTAAACTTGCAAACCGAGCTTCACAAACGCTTATTTATTTCGGATGTATGATCGAATTTTAATTGCTTAGGGTCTGCTATTTAAAACATGCATTTTTCATGTATTCTTGGAGTAAGTTCTGTTGCTTTCAATTCATCTGGAAATAAAGATGATCTTGTCGGGTTAGTAGTTATTACTTTAACTGGCTGAGAGATCATTTCTATCAGTTTAGGTGCTGCATGATCATAACTCACTATATTTTTTTTAACGCTAATATTCAAATGTTTTTTTTAAAACGTCGTCTTCACCTAATTCACTGAAATTAAACGAAAGCATTTTCTAAGAATACTAACATTAAACTGAATCATTATGATTTGATGTAATATTGTCAATATAATATATAGTATTCATTTTCTAAATCAGGTATCCATTTGATAAAACACTCTATCATAATTTAAGTGATCATCGATGTGTATTTCATTTCTTACTCTTTAATTTAAATCCAGCATTCATAAATTTGTTGCTGTTTTGTTAATATTTTGTTTACCATGTAGTATATAAACTTATTTCTGCGACGTTTCGTTGTTGAATGCAAAAAGCCAAAAATGTATTTCTCTTGAAATAAAATAGTCCGAAATTGCATTTATCTTAACGATCCATGAACACATTCGCCTACCAACGTACATTCTTTACACGATTCTTATGAATTACGATTGGATTATAGCTGTATAGTTGATAGTGTCTTATTGATAAACTTGCATAGAAAACTCATACTTCACCCATTTAATACTTTATATAGGAGCCATACTATCTTAAATGTCACACGTTGTTCAACGTCAGTCAATTAAATAAGTTATTTAGGTCGTTCTCATTTTCTTATACTGTAAGATGTATGTAGTGTGGTTTTATGAAAATAAAAGCTAATTGGAATACTTATTATTATTATTATTATTATTATTATTATTATTATTATTATTATTATTATTATTATTATTATTATTATACACATTGCTTTAGGTTGAACTTTTTTAATTTCTCCCTACCTCGTGGTAGTAAGAATATGAAATTCCGTTCAAATGAAATATTCGCATTATTGCTATTATTAATGGCTAATCTAAACATGATTTTCAAACAGTACTGAAAGTTTGTATACTTACAAGGATACACTTAATACCACTAACTTAAAAGGACTTATTGAGAAACTGGTTAAAATATTTCCCTAAATATCGTCCGTCAGTTGAATGCTATGAACTTAGTTAGCTGTGATACAACTAGAAAACACTCTGCATGTCCTACCTGAAGTTTAATGGAGAATGCATAAAATAGGTAGGTGTCTAGAACTAGCCGGAATACCTTAGTAATATTGCATCCATTGTCTTTTAACATATTTTGATAATCAATTTATTGCATTTTCAGTCGATGTTTACTGTATCAAATGTATAATTATTAGGAAGAGTTATTAAACATTTGCCTTAGTTAAAACTATTGTCCATATTTATAGATAGAGTGACCAGTTTATGTAAAGACGTGTGTCATGGTGTATTTATATACTTCAGATCAAATGATATATTTAACTACATAAAATGCCAAACTGCGGCAGTGATATGTAACCGAGAGTATGTGTAGTATTTTTATTTCATAATCTGACATAAGTGCTTAACGCATCAATATATTCACCCTTATATCAGTCTAAAGTTCCTACTGTTCGGCAGATAAATGTATTATAAAAGTCTGTATTACAGATATAAAACTGATTATGTCCGAAAATGTAGTTGTTGTTTTTTTTGCTATTGTAACGTTATCATTAGTTTAGCCAGAACTAAAACAAGATAAAAGTTTATTTTCACTCTACTAAGATTTTTCAATGTCTATCATCTTTGCAAAAACAATATGTTTTCTTTCGACATTTTAATAATATCTCTAATTATTAATCTCCCCCCCCCCCCCAATCACCAATCAAACTGCTGTCCGGTTAGTTTACAAACAATCTCTACTCTATTACGATTCACTGGAAATTCTTGACAAAAAAACAATGGCTGTTATGTCCGAACAAAACCGTTCACAATTATCACAGGAAATTGAAACACACTCCTGAAAATGCGATATATAATAATATTTTCAACTACATAATATACTCTCAATGTTCTTTCTCTACATAATGGATATGAATGACAGTAAATATTTCATGGCCGCAGGCTGCACGTCTTCGGGTATTTGTTGAAGTAAGTATATATGAAGATGAATCGTTACTTTTATGCATAAACTCTACTGGCAGCTGTTATTGTGTTAGCATTTCCTTTACCACATACTCTACGAAGTTAGTATTGTTATGAGAGAATATATCATCTTCTTCTTCATTATAACCATCACCAATAAGATAATCTTCTAGCACTCAATCAATAAAGTTCATTATCTACTTCAACTTTCATGAGCATTATCCATATATTATATCAAGTGAATCAATAAATTTATTGTCATTACAATTAATCTATTAATTAAATAAATTTAATTATCACGCAGTAACATGGTTCCCGTTATCTACATATGCTAAAAACTACTCTCTTGTATTATTACCCCTGGCTTCTATTCAAAGTCGAGCTATTCGTGTTTTAAAAGAAAATATAAAAATGAAAATACTAATGTCTAATATTACAACTTCAGTTCATAAAGAAATCGATTTGATTAAATAACTAATCAATAAACGTTATGCATGGTAATAGTCACCTTATACAATACCATTTATATTCCAGACTTATTAAGCTTGCTAAGCATCGAAAAACGAGACTGTCACTAGGCTGTCATTATGCTGGCAGTGCACATGGTTGAATGCTTCAAAAGAATCATAAAAAGTAAGACATGTGACTGACACCAGAAGCCACAACGAAAGAGCAATGCTTCATTTTCTCTCCCATAAGGGACACCAGGGTGCATCTGGCGACGCCTAGTTCTGGCTATATTGGCTATTTTAAGATGGTGTGAAGGTGAACAATAGCATAGAAGATTCGATGTTATTGTATAATTTACTTAGATTTATTTATCGACAATCATAATATAATAACGATAATAAACGATATCATCATTTACAAGAAGAGGCGACTGGAATATTTGGTTAATAGCAAGGTTAAACAGAAACATTTCAATTGGTGTATTTTTAAACACTTCATAAGTGAGCAGTATATTTTAAATTATGTATTGAAATACGATCTAAATATTACTTGAAAATGGTTAAGTTCACCTTACTTGTGCATTGTAGAAAATTTGTTCAATGTTTGCTTGTGATAAACCCGCACAAATATTCCTTATCTAACACCTTTTAATAGTTTTAGATATCGAAAAAGGGATATAAAATGTTTTGTTTTTTGTATCATTGTTGGCAAATGACATTATTTATTTATATAGCCCTGTGACATTATTACAACTGCTAGTCACGTGTTCAGTCGCCCGCATATTTCCTCCAGTCTATTTAGTAATCACGTGTCCGCAATGTCGTTCTCCGTCTCTGAGGAAAGACATTCCCTCGTGAGACAAAGTTTATTGCTTATCTCATAAAATAATGGCATTTCGAAACTTATTTCATTCTCGTTATGTTTATTACATTTGTATATATCACTATCAAATTTCAGATAATATATCATTAAAATACCGTAACGGTTACTTAAGATCAACTGACTCGCATATTTACATATTCCGACTTATACACAAATTCCACATCGTTTTAATGATCCAAAACAATTGCACCAGTACATAGCTGGATACGCTTCCCGATTAGAAGGACGGTTTACTCATCTGAAGAGGTTCGGGACTATTTTGTCCTTTATCCCTCTCAATGACGACTGTCAGTTATGAAACTCATCTGTCAAAGTTAACTTTCTTGGCGAGTCAGTAATAATCTCTACTTAGATTTACATTATGCGCATTGTTCGTGCAACGATTCGAACTGAATATACCCGAGAGATACAAAGACACCGATACAAATAATTATATTAAACTGATAGGTAGTCAGGTAGACAGACAAACAAAAAGACAGACGGACGGAGTGACAGGAGATTTCCTAGATGTAAGTAATTAATTACTGAAATTTAATGTTTTTAAATATTAACGCCATTTTAAGTTCGAAGCTAAACACATGAAACACTTGTATAATTAACCGGAACAAAAGAATTAATGTCAAAATACGTGTTAGTTGAATGAAGCTGATATCAGCATCTCGTGTACTAAAGTTATTTCTCGTACGTAAAGCTGATGTTCTATATTGTACAGAATATAGTAAGACGCCCAGACATGACCGTGATGTATGAGCATCATTAAGACACAACGATTAATCAGGCATAACAGACACAAATCACTAAGCAATAAATTGGTATCAGATTGAACGGCTATTGGTTATTAAGTGGCTTGCGTGTTTACAAATGGCGGGTATAAAAAAATAACCCATTTGAAGCTGCACTAACAGAGATAAGTGGAGTAAATACCATTACGGGTAATGGGCTTTCATGTGTAATGGGCTTTTATGCCTAAGTTTCATGCGTAGCAAAATAATATTCCCTAAATATGATAAATATGAACTGTTCTGTGACTTATAACGATGCATAATCTGACATATGTAAACTGTTAAGCTGAAATGAGTATTAACTGATGGCAATAATAGTCAGATAAGACTATTATTTGAAATATTTATGAATAAATAGTCCTGCACTTGAGACAAAATAAGTTTCAGTTGCTATTTTCCCAGGTTCATGAGAATCAAGATATATATATATACCATGGTTTTATTATACATGGCTATGATATATAATTAATAATATAATTCTATGTCAGTTAGCAATACATAAGTGAAGTACGAGCTATTAAAGAACATTATCTATTCATCATTTTCTCTCTTCCTCGTGTCTTCTGTTTCTTTGTCCTTGGTTTTATTCCAGGTATCTGTATTTGTCTGTCACTAATTCCCTTATCTCACACCCTCAACCATTCTCTTTTCGTGTCTCCTTGCACACATATTGGCCTTGGAGCTTATTTTGTCATTCTATACTCAATCATATACTCAAAGCAAATTAAGCACATATTGAAGGTAGTTAAACCAGATTTGTTAATTTAAAAACGTTTTTCGAACACTAAAGAGTTTTAATGAGACTAACAACACGGTTTTTCATAATGCTTCTCTGCCTTACAACCAACATATTTGTACAAACGTGGAAATAATATATTAATAATAACATGGAAAATTGTGTTGAATTCATCTGATTTGTTTTTTGTATCTTTGTTGCTCGTTACATTTAAGAAATCTTTCAACAAATAGGGGTGTGATTATTATTCAAAGCTACATTGGTCTAATAACTACGCAGATATATTACTTGGGGTAATATTATATTACATATTACTTGTAAATCCCCCTTGAATGACTCCTGCTAGTAAGAGTTCTTCATTAAATATACATTATTATTAGTATTTGTATTATATTATTATTATTATTATTATTATTATTATTATTATTATTATTATTAAAACTGCGTCACGGATACGCCCGTAGAAATATGGTAAATAATGTTGAAAATTATATTTAAAATGTGTCCTTTCACCACAAAATTAAAGCTTGTACAGTCTTTAAATATGAAAGATTTAACGAACTAGCAAACATATTTTATCGCCAAAGAAATTCACTTTACAGAAGACCCCAACATGGTACAAATGAAACATCGCTTCCTAGTAAATAATTAATCAAGAGTACTTTCCGAAATTCATAGTCAGCAAATGGTATATACTGAAAACACATAATGGACTTCCTCTTCATGTCCTCCTAAATAATCATATCCAACGTTCATCCATCATACTGCCACTTTGCAAGCTGATATTTTTGCGGTAATCGACCGCTAACATTGTGTAACAAAAATGCTCCCATACGCGTTAGGTGGATCATGATGATGTCTCTACATCTACCTGTGCTACAAGGAATTAGAAAGGAAACAAATTAAACTATATATATATATATATATATATATATATATATATATATATATATATATATATATATATATATATATATATATATATATATCCATACATTGATGAATACATTCATACATACACAATAGATGAATTGGTAAATCGTCCGGTTCTATTAGAAGTTGGAATTGTGTAAAACTGCAATAGGTAATAATAATTGTGCATTGTAAAATTAACCTTCAATTATTATTATTATTATTATTATTATTATTATTATTATTATTATTATTATTATTATTATATCTAATGCCAGTTCAAGGGTAATTGTATCAACGTTATGGGGGATACAAGACTATTATATATTACTAAGATATATTACCTTGTATCTGGTATTGCATAGGTTCTGATCCAGACTAATAATGTAACGTATTTATTTTCCTAAATTTTGTTAATTCGTTCACTCTTAAATTAAATTAAATAAATCCATACCCCATGACCTAGAATGCGGAAATCTATTTCAGATGGCAGACTCTATGTTGGAAGGCAGTATTTAATATCTAATAAAAACCATCATGTCTTGAATTTCCTTAAGCTGACTCTTTTTAATGTTTGTCACACATACTGTAAAGTATACCTATTTTCCCGGTTCACTGTAAACGTCGGCAATTTCCAAACCGTTAGTATTCGGTGAACCATTGATAGATAGGCTTTACACATTTCCCGGTAACACACGCAGCGTGATATAGCAAGCGGCAGGCATCATATTATTTAGTAGTAACTAATACATATTGATATTTATTGAAAAACAACGACATGAAAAGATAGTGTCAGATTGCTAGGAATAATTAATAAACGATAAAACGGTGACATGAAATTCAGACAAGATAGGGTTAGATTTAGATAAGTGGGCATACACTGATATGAAAAAATAATACTAAACTAGTTATAAATAAATTATGTTTAGAGTTATCAATTAAGTACTGATACAATCAGATAACTGATGCCTGGCCGCAAGTATCATGCTCGAATTTCTATATAAACCCACTAGCGATGGACTCATATAAGGAGTGACTCTAGGAAGGAGTGAATTAAGCAGTGACTCGAGGAAGTGGTGATTAAATCAACCAGTAAATAAAGCAGTGACTTAATGAAGCAGTGCTTCAACGAAGCAGTGCCTATCGCAGCACGATAACGACCATTTTTACTTGATAGACATATTATATAGGTAAAATAAATTATGCTAGACGTGACAGCAAAACACATCGAGGCTTCCGTCATCTGTGTATGAAGGAACGCGAAAAAGAGATAGAATTACCGCCGTCCGAAATATCGCTATTATGTTTGGGCGGCGGTCCTAGAATTCTATGATATGTTTACATGCATCATAATACTATTATATAGTTAATACATTATTGCCACAGGATGTTTTCACAAGATCACTGAACATTGCTCTGAGAAAACCATTAGTAATATAAAAGAAACATTTGGGCTGTAATTTCTGAACAATTACAGACATATAAAAATGTTGTTGCTTTCCGGAAAAGGAAATGATATTTCCCTGATACCCTAAGTGAATCACGACACCCTGAAGATAAAATAGGCTACAGCATTCATACAACCTTTGTTCGGGTAAAAAGTAATATTTGTATGTAAGTTGGTCAAGATAATCTTAATTCCCGATAATACGTTTTGTCAACGCCTTTGTTACGTCACGTCTTCAATGGTTTAACCCTCCTGTTATTTGGCATATCTAATTATGCTAAACATCGCCTGCATTTTCGAAACTTCAAGGCTCGCATAATAAATATTTTACCAAGAACTTTAAAATCTATCAATGACATTGCTGATGAATAGCAGGGTGACCTGACATCAATTAGAAAGTGATCTGCAAACTTTAGTAATTAAATCTAATAAACATATGTGTTTTAACCATCTCTTTTTTTCAGTTCTAGCGTAAGTCCACATAATGTTGTCCGCGTTATAAAGTAGTTACATTTATATGTTCACGCGTTAGCGTTTCCTTGCTGGAAATCAACGATAATGCACATTACTGGAAAACTAATTTAAATGTGTGTTATGAGTTAATTCTATCCCGTTAATGGCATAATATCAGCACATCTAAACATTTAGAAAATGTTTATGTATATCGGTTAATCTGTATATTTCTATCACACGACTAAGTAGTTGATGTGTCTTTGTTGCTTCAACTCCAGGAAATGTAGATAGTACTGCTTCATTGGTACTACCAACACCTTGTAGTATTGCAAATATGGCACCATTAGCAGACCTTATCATGCATTTATGAAAACTATTAAATAGGGGTGCCAATGAAGATGCCAAGAACCTCTTTATAAATATATTGGATGTTACGCTTTAAATAGTTTCATTGTCCAGTTTTTAAACTAACATTTTTAATTCTTTATCTGCTCAAACAATCTTTCCACCATTATGTGATAGGACATCTGTAGGCAGACCTTTTCTACTTGCCATTCTATCTAAGGCATTAATGAAACGATCCGTATCTGATGCAAATGTTAATTCTAAATGCAGTTCCTTTGTTGGCAAGCAGGTGAAAAGACATAACCATCTATTTGTCTATTATTGGCTCTGTCCTGGACTGTAATGAGTTGTTAAACATATTCTAGAGCACTTGCGCTAAACCTTAAGTGTTTGAATTCTGCGTTCTTGCTCTATAATAATAATAATAATAATAATATATATATATATATATATATAGTGCCATATTCAACTAGAAGCTGTTCTAAGGCGCTTTACAATATTATTTACAATATTATTATCCCTATTTCCACCCAGCACATATCTCAACTACCAAACGAGCATACAACGCATGCTGCCATTAAAGGCGTAAGGCGTTACTCAAACACATAGCCATCGCGTCTTACGCTCTAACCAACTGCGCTATCACGGCTTTGACAAGCAGTACAAGTTCTTTTTGACAGTTGACACAAAGGTTCATTGGTTCAACAATTATTATTACAATTTGTTTAAAATATTAGTTATATTTTGAACTTGAAGTTCTAGGACTTTCTGGGCTTTGCGATATAAAACCTCACATACTGTGAACAATACTTGACCTTTATCAGAAGTTCGTGACACGCATGATTCCATTCTAATCCAACTATGGACTTACTGATAGTAAGTTTCTTATCCTTGATAATTATCGGTGTTTGTTTAGTAATTTGTAATCTTCGCTCAAAATTAATTTGTGTACATTGTTAGTGAAAATTACATCTGTAAGTCTATTTCGTCTACTTATCTCGCAGTATTAACACCAACTCTTCATATAGCGAACCTATCCGGGAAACCCATTCGATAGATAGAGCTACGAGCAACACTCTCCTTGTGATTCTCAAAACGCAAAGTTAAAAATTGTATTTTCTTATGACGCTTAGTAAAATTCAACACAAATAGCTTTAATAATCATGCTTACTCTATGTTGTGTGCCGCAGTGCAATAAAAGGGGTGGTTATTAGTTCTCTTGGTCAAAAAGGGATCTACTCAAAAATGGATTCATGCCGTAAAGATGATAGAGACGTAGACACTCAGCTGATACAGCGTTGTGCGTGGAGCACATTGTGATTCTTCGGACTACATAGCGCAGACCTATTATGGTAAGTGAAATCGTATAATAAAACGGCTGATAATGCTGAGTTCTCATTAAGTTATATCACCTCCATAAATAGATAATAAGTATGCATTTAATATCATTGTGTTTCCTTTTCGTGAATGACGTTATCGTATGATTTTCCAAACAAATATGAACAATTCACCTCCCATACTGCCAGAGCTAGAGATGGAATGCTTATCTAGCATATAGTTTAGTTATGCATAGAAGATGCACATGAAATATTGTATAACCGGCAGGTTTCACTCAGGGAGCGTTGGACAATCTGTGAAAAATGGAGCATGCTAATTAGGAACTTGTCACAGTGGGGAGAGGAGGAGGGGGTGGTGATAGAATAAACTTCTACTTGGTAAAAGGATAGTTTTACGGAGTTGGCGGCGCAATTCAAGACAATTAACAATTATAGTCATACATTCATGATTTTTTCCACACGCAACATCCCAATGCAGAAAAGACTGAAGCCGACAGCTGTGACGCATATGTTAAAATCGGGTGATTTCCCAAGCCCAGCCTCTGCTGAACGCATCGGAAGTAGCTTGAAACGCAGAGGCTGGGTAGATGTTGGCATCAATGAAGAAGTTGTCAAAGAACAGACTGAAGATATTAAATCACTGTGGATAGACATGCATGATAATTTGATTTTCATTCATGTATAAGACAGGGCATGATAGAAATAGTATATTGAGTTTAATCATGACAATATTTCACAGCTGTGGATACAAATGCAGTTGTTGGGTGACGAAACGACCGATGGCCGAACAGTGATCTGGGGCTTTCTTTGCGACAACTGATTTTGGCGCCAAGTTCCTCAAGACCAAGGTTATCGTAGATGGCACCGAATGTCCCATCCATAAGCCGAAGCAATCAGTGTAGTGCCCTGATGATTATATGTGAACCATAACTTGTCTCGAGCTGAAAATATGTATGGATCTGAAGCGCAATAATTTAAATAGGGAATTTATTGAATAAAAATGCATAGTTTACTTGAATAAATAATAATAGTAAGTTTTGTAAAGATATGTTTTGGAAGAGCCTTTCAGAAGTGTACATTAAAGAATCCCTTTAACTTCACAATAATTTCGGATACAAATAATTGTTCAAAAGGAATTTTCATAATGGTGACATCCTTACTCGTGAATACAATCAAATGGGCCACAGGGCACATTGTGTAGTAAACCTGACCTTCAACTTGGTAATAATAATCATGACATTTCTACAGTTTCAAACTATCCGAAGAACCAATCAGGTATAGAACTGTTACACTAGTAATGAGTTGGTCTCTGGCACTGTACGGACACTTGACCTCAATAACTATATTGACTCCCTCCAATCCAGTAGGACATGCCGATATAATATATTAAGTAATTACTATTGTTATTTGCTACCGCGATAATGAGGCATATTTTATCTTGATTATAGAAATTTCTGCACTATTCTTCAAACGTTTTGTCAAACAGTGAGAAATATTCATCAATCCGATTTTTGGATACCAGTGGAAATTCTTTCCGCATTCCAGAGTGAAGATCCTTGTATGGAGAGATTGCTGGCGTATACATCGTTTCTCTCCTTCAGTGGATATCTCAGCAGCATCACTGTTCTCGTATAATCTAAGTCTATTAAAACATTATATTCCTGTAGATATATAACCCGATTTATTATGCTCAGAAAATAAATTAGACAGACATACATGCATATCACACATAAAATGTAAATCAAAATGATTAATATTAAATAATATGTGTTTTTCCCTGAACAATATTCTTGTATATTTATTTTTAATCAAAATCCCGCATGTGCTCTTCAAGGCATCAAACAAAATGTATGGTAACATGTATACAGGTAAATGTGTTTCGGATCCTGGCTCCATACATAATTTAGTTTGTTTATGAATAGGTACCATACATACAGTGCCAACTTATTTTTATTGTAACACATTATTAATTAATATTAGCAAGTAGAGTCTAGGTTTAATATTGAACTAGATTTCTAGCACTAAGATCTGCATTCGGCCATGTTGAAATATATGGGTCACAAAACCGCGAGCATTATTATACAACAACGTACCTATTTATCCGAGTCCTGAGTTTTGACATTGCACTTGTCAGATAAATATGATCATGTATCCTAGTATCCGTTCATTTTAATATCTTTATCATTGAAATAAATACATAAACAATACATCCCTATTGTAAATATTTGCTCTAAGCTCTAAGCGGTATGGTAGCTCTTTATCATCAAGTAGCATTAATACTGTAGTGGTGAATTCCGACTGTCCTCGGATCTTATCAACCTATCAAGCATAATGCGCTCCAAATAGTCAGACATTCCAACAATGTTTTTCTCAGCCATAGTAACCACATTCTGCAACAAATTTAAAGTTCTTTATACTTCTTTTGTAGCATTCGTCTACTTTCAAGAGATACACACTTTCTGACTAAATAGATACACAGCAAAGAAACATCACTGTGATCCCACACATCGGCAGGCATTTCTTCATGTAATGCTGAAATAAATCATTGTTATTAGGATTTTTAGTCTAATTTTGTAATAAATATAACCGAAGTAGAAGTATATAATTTTCTTTCTTCGTCCTATGTATTTGTGAAAGACACATCCAGAAAACATGTTTGATCGTTAACCGTGAAAGGCAGCAATGTAGAGAATTAGAAGCTGATTGCACGAAATAAAATTAAACAAAAGCAGAAAATACTTTGATGAAACAGATACTAAGAGGCCTACGACAAATAATTCAAATACAACACGGTACACCGACATAAATAACGTTTTATTTATTAAAACGTTTCAAGTACATTATACATTTTACGGTTTAGAAGACTTCAATAGCATTGATTTTGTGAACTTAGTTTGTAAATCCTCTTTTGAAATCTTCCTGATAATATGAACTATTTGAAAACCTACTTGAAATTTTATCAAATGCATGGCTATTCAGCTACCAATAATATTTAACGGAATAATATAAACTTACCACTGTTGAAGGAATGCTAATAACATATTATTGATAAGGCTTAAGACAACATTAAATGATCAAAGAGAAGAACATAAATTAAACATTTACCCTCTCTTTCTGGTTGCAGAGCTTTCGATTTGTTTCAGTATCACTGCAGGTGGTTGGATTTGTTTCATGGTGCAAAATAACCAGTTTTCTATATAATATATATATATATAGGCATAATATTCTCTGTTTATATGCGATTTCCAAACAATGCTTCTTCCTTAACTGAAATAATACTTTATTGTTCTCGATAACTCTCATATCTCTGCGCACTCTCTTGTAATTACTTTTAGTGTTATTTCGGTTTTTATCTTACCCAGATCTACATCGCTAGAACACCTAACACATACTGAAAATATAATTTCAATATCCCACCATTCTTACAATTGTTTCTGTGTACTCAGGTGGTAATATGTCAGGGGGATTATGCATAGATAAGAGTGAGTGATAGCAAAAGCAGTTCAGTATCAAACACCTCAAATTGCGAATAGTATCATAATAGCATATACGTGTTGAGATATATGCCATTGAACTAATTTTAAATTTAGAGCTTAGTGTCAATATACGGATAAATCTTGTTTCTACAATATATCGCAAAATCTACCTTTGCCATTTGTGATAGAATTTAGCTATGCTATTTTACTTAATAGGCAATACATTTCAAAATTCGACATTAATCCTGAGATTAAATAGAATTTAATATTATAAAGTACTTAAACATATATTTTAATGATCATGTGGCAGCGTTAACAATTTTCCTTAAATATAATTCACCCAATCTTGATAATGAACGAGAAGAGCTGATTGAAAGGTAAAACTGTTTGTCTTATTTGTGACAAATTGTTTCGCGTCGCTATTCGATAACTGGAAATAATAACAACAAGATTAATAACAACAAAATAACGAGGTTAGTCTCATCATTCAAATTACATTCCCAGTTCTCTTGATTAATATAGATGAATCGCATTAATTAATTAATATTCAGTAATCCTTTCCAGATGCGATTATGATGGCTAATCTATTGGCATCAAGTAACAAACAAAGTTTTAACTATTTACTTCAAGAAAACTAATTATTTACGCCTGTGCTATTTATTCTAAACATTCTTGCCATTAATGGATGATTTGAAACTTCTTCCAATGATATTGCGAAATTTGTACCAGATAATTCTAAAACTGTGGACACTGATATAGGCATAAAAGTTGTCAAAATTTCAAAGTAATGCTACTTTCAAGGAAGGATAAGATCTATTTTGATTTTGATTGATCATGTAATATGTACCCATGCTATATATTGGTAGCATTCCTCCAAATTTTCAACGTTTATGCTGGATATCCGTTGTGCAGCTAATAAATGCCAAGGTTTTTCTACTTAAATTTCAGGTCATGAATGGCAGGGAAACTCTCTTTATCAAGAACATGCCAGTACTATATCAGGGTCTAGTCATTTGCATTACGAAACTCAGATTGAAACTGCTGTCGGCAGAAAGTTTCCATACAAAGCTGAACTTTTCCGAGGCAATCTCCCAGAAGCAACAAGGACCACAAAATTGTTTGAACCCTTCAAACATTAATCTTATGTTTCATATATAAACTTAAATGGTAGTAGTAATTATGCTACTGTTTCATCTTTATTATAAACTAGCCATTATATGTATTACATATTCAATAACTTCATTGTTTGCATTCTAAAATCTGTAATATTGATTGTGTTTTTCCTTATGGCAATCAACTAGGATATTATCATCCATCACTTAACCGGCAAATCTAATTGCCTTCTTGAAATGTTTTAAGCATCCTCCAAATATTAAATCAGTTTATGGTTATTAAATTAACCAAATCAGCTCAAAGAGAAAATTATTTAATTTTCACATCGGAAGAATGTTTTGTCTTGCTTTCCTTCCGACTGTCAGGATATTCTAAACATTAATTTCTCCTAATACAATTTAATTAAATTTTAATCATATATTTAATCACATATATATATATATATATATATATATATATATATATATATATATATATATATATATATATATATAGTAATTAACATGATTAATAACATGAAGGGTGCTAAGGTTTAAACATATCTTATATGATTCCACTCATTTGGTCTAGTTACAGTAATAGTGGGTTGGCATAGATAACATAGTGTTCATTATTTGACACAAGCACCAAATTTGGAACATATTTAGCTTAATGATAGAATCACTAGCTTTTCTTCGAGCCGTGATAGCGCAGTTAGTTAGAGCGTAGCACTCGTAGCCGAAGGATCGCTGGTTCAAGGCTCCGGGAGATGCAACGTTTACATGTGGCGACTGGTTCACTCATCCATAAAAATGACTACTTGACTGGACGTAATGGCCGTGTGTTTGAGTAACACTTTGCGCCTATAATTGCAGCATGCGTTGTATGCTCCCTTGGAAGTTGAGATGTGTGTTGGGTGGAAACAGGTCTGAGTCAATGATAATACTATTGTACAGCGCCTCAGTTATTATACTTTTTTAATTTATTTAGAAAAAATCTTGATATTGGGCCATTGTTAATTGGCATATTGATTACCCTGGCAACAATATTCGGAAATGGCTGCCAGAGGGTATTTGCACAGAACATTTTGGCACCCCTAATCTGCTGCTTCCATGGTTTAAGGACAACAAATATTGCATACACACAGTGCAAAATAGGTTTATTATAATGTTACGCAAAAATAGATGAAAGAAAATGCAACAAAATGGCTAGATTATACTGAGAACTTGATTAAACCATATCCGTAACAAGTACAAATAGGTAGTAGTATAGACCATGTAACAATTTTCAGTACTGAAGCTATTAACTATGCTATTTATGTTATTTGATAATACAAATGTTATTGTTGAATACTATCTGAATCATTCTATTAACACATCTTGATCATGTGACAACTTCCCATGGATCATGAGGTGGCACATTCTCCTTCACATTCTTCCTCACAGAAGCAGATGCCTGTGCACTGAAGTGCAGCCTTCTGAGTTGGTGTTGGCAAGAAACGGTTTGGTAGCAATGTCTTCCCCCAGATGTGACGACCCTAGTAGATGGCTCTTGATATGCTCCTCTAGAGCAGCTGGGCTAGGCGAGATTTGCTGCACCGAGTGTTTTCGTGGAAAGAGTTACTTTCTTGAGCGGTCCACCTTGCTGCAAGTTCTGGTATGATAAACCTCTCAATAATGTTCATTTCATCATCAGGGATTTTCTTTGGTCCAATTAGAATCATTAATAGTGCATTTGTTAGTTCCAGCATATATTTCTATGTTGACCATTCTGTCGTCTTTCCATTTCCAGCAAAGCTAGATACCATGTCGCAGCCTATCAAAGCATGGAACATTGGTAGGGCATATGACATTACTGGTCCAATGCTCCCAGCTATTTGGCGGGCTGCCAGGTAGCTAAAACCTTTGCCAGTTCCGAATACTAGCAACAGTTCACACCCTGTTGGTAGATGATTTATGGCAAACACAGCCAATACCACAACATCAGTGTCCACAGCACGAATGAGCATCTGGTGGTGGCCATGCTGTGCAGAGGGTGATACGTTCAGTATCATATGAATATCAGCTTATTCATTGCTGCACGGGACAATGATGTGTATATCCTGCTATGGTTATGCGCTGAGTACCCTCTTCCCATTGGTGAGTATAACTTCCTTGTTTTCCTTACAAAACGGCTGAAGAAGGACCTTGGACAGGAAACTGAAAGGTTCTGCCAATTTCCTGGTACGTCATCCTTCCTAACCACACTTCTCGTTACACCAATTCCACGCTAGACCAATTCCACAATAACTCGATATCACTTTTCATTTATGTTAGCTGCAGCTTCAATCGATTGCGGTAGATTGTGTGCAAATTGGTGTGTAGTAGTTACCAGTTGACGCTACGCTAGTTGGAAACGATAAGAGGCTGTTTATCATTTATACATCATAATTCTACATAAGCATAGGTGTGCTACAGTACTTTTCTAAATAAAATAATTACAATTTTGCTGTAGTATATACCATCTGGCAAAATAATACTTTCTGATTCATGGCACTATATAATCAAATTATGATATCATGAAATGACAAATTACTTTTTAGAGTTCCATAGGATTGTGAGTGAGTAATTATTTGTCTCTCAGGGTTATTAGAATCTCAATTATATCCATTATAGCATGTGACTTCAACGATTTATAAAGTTTTGAACAACATTGGTGGCAATTTAAACAAATGGCTGCCACAGTATCAAGTTTCGATAGTTCTATATCCAGTATTATTCCCAATTTATATGTCAACAAATCTGCAATATTTGCATTACAAAATAAACAATAGATCTTGCCAACTAATTTTCCCGGGCTTTTTCACTTCGTGTCAACGCCCAGAGCAGCGGAGTTTCATGGTTTTCAATGTAGGTCAGATTCTTGTTCTGAACGGAAAATATTTCTAGTGATAGATTAGTTTTTTGTTGTGCAGCATATTCCATTATAAATGTTGTTATTTTCAAAAAATGAAATAAATTAGAGTAAATATTTCTTTAGCGAAGTCGGCTAGTATCGGTTATCGCTTGAAAATTGAAATGGCGATAGACGGGGTTTGTTTACATTTTAAAATCAACTTTCGGTTCGCGTTCATTCACGAGATATAATACCCAACTGCAATATATCAGTGCCGGATTATTGCCCTACCAATCAATACTTTTGTGTAACACAATATGTCTCCGATTTGATGAGTATTTTCGAGCCAAATAGCACACCCGTTTGTTTATTAGAATTATGCCATCTATGCCGGCTTATTATCACTGACGTGCGCATGCGCCATGAGTATACTGCTAGACGATGGCGAACGTTCTACACGGAAAATGACCACAAATAAAACAAATCATTGAAGATATCTCTGAATTGTTCTGGTAAAATGATGGTATTACAACTGCATTGTCCATTTTCGATATTATTAAAAATTGCTAAAGATGTGTATTAAAGAAAGACTGGGAAAGCCACTGCTTATAGGTAAACCTTTGCTACGAATACGGCAATCCGCATGTACACGAAAAATTAGAGTTCTGCGAACTACCACATATAACTTCCGATTTAATCTATTTTATTTACTAAATTACTCTCTTCTTTGAATAAAAATATACTAAATATCACCTTATCTTTCATTTTCCTTTACTGACTGTCGGAATCATAGAGTATTATCACCACCAATGATCGTTATAATATACATACAAATCTGGCGTGCACACTCAAAGGGAACGATGATCCAGACTCTGCGATTAACGGGTCGTGTTTACGACCCGATTGTAGTAATTCTAAATCTTGCCACCAGATGTCACTAGCTTAATTGACAAGGTCTGTTGGTTTGATATGTTGATCTGTGCCGCCCACTGTAAAAGATTAATCCCCACATGATGTGAATCTAGTCTTTGGGGTTGTCAGCAGTAACAGATTGTCTCAGTCCAGTCGACGTCCAAACCGATTCAGTTGTACTATTTCACATATATAAGGAAGGGAAAGTCATTCTCCGCTTTGTATGCGATCAGTAGTGTCTTGAATGTGACATATTGTTTGACTGGTAATCAATGTATACGTTTAAGTACATACAGGCTGTAAGTGATCGTACTTAGTTGCTGGCATTTATCATGAGATGCACAGTACAGTTATGTATGCATTGGAGTTGGTTAATACATCTCTCTAGTATTAGTATTAACAATGACTTGTGATAATCTATCTTAACCAGAAAAAACACAAAACATATATATATATATATATATATATATATATATATATATATATATATATATATATATATATATATAGCGTTCTAGGACACTGAATGGCCTAAATTGTGCCGATGTGTCGTTAAACAACATTCATCCATCCTTCATATATATATATATATAAATATATATATATATATATATATATATATATATATATATTATAATAAATATATATATATATATATATATATATATATATATATATATATATATATATATATATATATATATATTAGTAATATGATATAAGGCAGCTATAATTGAAAATAAAGTACAACTACTAGTAAATATAATACAATCTATTTATAATTCTATTACCTTCCACGACGGCAGTAATAGAATCATTTTCAATCGGCCCAAATAACGCTTATAAGAATCTCACTCGTGTGTTTTTACTTGTTTGTGTGGGCACAGGCGCGCGCGCACATGCATGCGTGGGCGTGATTTCTTACGTTATTATCTGTTCGCCGGAGTATTATGAAGAAAGTAATCCCGTCTATATTACCTTCAAAGGCAATTTAATACGGGAAGATATCAATAATAGGCTGAAAGAAAAGACACAACAGTAAAATACCAAATGGAAAGCAATCGAATTGATATAAATCTGAACACCCCCCTGGCGAACACAGGTGTTATTATAACTAGGCTGTTCATTCCACTTAACGCCGTTGGAGCAAGTTTTGCCTATAACGTGGTTTCTCGACATAACGGTTACTAATGGCACTAAATGGTCCATTGGCTCAGGTAAGCCCGTTTCGGGGATTGGCAGAAATTAGCCATATAACTTTAAATTGAACGCATGTCTCAGTGGTAGATGTTTTTAATTGCAAGCATTATTGCAAAAAGAAAATATTTCTGTAAATGATAATTCTCTCTCCAAGATTATTTACAAAAAGATGTTATGTACTACAAGATGTTCAGTAAGAAAGGAAATGCAGCCAATAATCGAACAAAATATTCTGGCGTCTGTATAAATGTTATTTAACCAAAATGAATCTGTGTTTTTCTTTTATATATCTAATGCAATATTTACTGAAGGTAAAGAAATAATAATTCACAGGCTATTTTCATATTATTCAAAATATGTCTTATTTGTATATGATCGAAAAGGTTGACAAACGAACCCCCAAAACTCTGACACCAAAGTGAAATTAGTACAAATTCACACGCAAGGTGTGCAAGTAAAGTAATAATACATAAACATGATAAAATACTTCAGACAAAGAATTATTAAGAACAATATCAATACAGGATTATCGTTGCTTACACTAAACATAAAAGTCTCTCGAGTTAGTTAGCGTGAAAGTTGGTTGAAATAAATACCTTAAATTGTATAGAATTTCTCATGAAGCTCTGAATGCTTTGTCATAAATGTAACTTCAGTAAATGTTATATACATTTTTAAGGTTTTATTTTGATTAATCCATGCGATCGCCGACGTTTTGACTGTTATGTGTCGCACAAAGGTTTCTATGTCTTAATATTGTTATTGCGCTAATCATAATGGCAGTTTTTGGCCAACAATATGGCTTTATGGTCAACTGGTCCTGCAGATCACTTTAGTAGTTGCCCGATTTGTCTCGCTAAAAGCGTGAAAGAAATATATTTTAGGCATGGAATACTTTACTAGAAACGGAACGCTTAGTGAAATGCCGGTAGAGTGGATTGAAATATCTACCCTTTGCAATACAGTACCTTGGCAGATAGAAGCCATGTTAATAATATTTCTAAACATGAAAATTGCTAGCATGAAAGAGCGACAGTTTTTAGTGAAACGTGAATAAATAAACATTTGAAGCCAGTATGAAATGTAGGATACTATGATTTTCCTATTGCAATTTTTGGCTCAGAAATATTATAAGTTGTGCTACATATATAATACAAACAACAATTTTAAAATATCGAACTATATCAGCTATGGATTCATAGTTATTACAAAGTGAGAATCAGGATTTTTTTAATTTGTATATATCTGCACTTGGTAGAGCATTATTAGTACAATAACAACATTAATTGCATTATATCCTAAATATTAAATTCGTTTTCTTTGCATAGCATACTGAATATCAATAAGGCAATAAAGCTGCTAGCATGGAGTTACATATGTGGGTAGCTTATGGAAACTAACAATAATTGTTCAAAAAGAACTTTAGCTGTTTCGTCAATCAGATCAGATCCTCGTGACAGCAACAATAGCAATAACGACTAATAACGTGCAAAATACACAAAATGAAGATTAACTACATGATAATATTGATGAAGGTACAAAATGAGAACTAAAATTGCAACATGTTTACATGAATGAAATTTACTAGACTTAGTAATTTACAACATGGTAGTAATAATGTATTTGGATTACATTGTTATTTTTCTCTCGTTTCAAACTTAGAACAACATAATTCCTGCATCCAATACAAGTGTCTTCCACCAAACACGACTCTATTGCTACTATTAAAATCGAATATATACAAATCACCGTATTTATGAACTTCATAAACTGTGTTGGTACGTGATATGCTTATTTAAGACTAATATTTTTGGTAATTTTTCGTACTCATGCTGTTAAATATCATGAGCAAGAAATATATGAATTTGATTTTAATCGGTGTTTTCCTATGAATATCATTTGGTATTTGCTTTTTGCATATTTGCCTTAATTTCCTAAAAACTAACTCGGCTATGCTAAACCACTGAAACCAATTGCAAATAGTATTTCAGACTTTTATTGACGCAAACGTCGAAGTGAAGCAAGTTTGCAAAAATGATGTTTGTATTGTACTGTTATTTATTTTTAAAGCCACAGCCAAATATGTTCGACTGCATACGTTTTAAAAGGGGCAAGGTAGTATTAAAAAAGACACGAGACTACTAGGGTTAAAAATCCCAGTTCTTAGGGTAGGTAATGTCACTGTACAGGTCTAAACTAATAAATTATTGGGAGAAGATAACATTTTATTATAATACCAGGCAGATATGGCGTCAATTCTATTTTGTCAATTCCAATTCCAATCAATTCCATTTGGTCAGTTCCAATGCCACTCGAATTTATCAATTCCAATTCAATTCCAATTTCACATTTTTTCAATTCTTATTCTAATTCCTTTTTTTCTAACCCTTTATTTGCCAAATACTTTTTACCATGAGTAGGTACTACGAGAACCTACTTGGAATACCTACTCCGAGTAGTTTATATTCCAAGTAGGATTGTTATGGAAGAAATATTTCTGAAATAAAAACATTAAATGGTAAATTATTTTGTGGATTTAATTGTTTTGCCCTTCTAAACATCGAACGGGGGTAAATTCATATATATAATATATAAATATATATATATATATATATATAATATATATATATATATATATATATATATATATAATTTATCTTACTTTATGCATGGTATGCAGTACAATAATTTGTAGTCAAAATAGGAGTAATGTTTACAAAATGAAACGGAACAGGCATAGAATCAACCAGTGCATATAAAATCAGTTAAGTGACATATATCGCTACGGCTTAGGTCTGTAGTCAAAATTCCATCCCTTAACAAACACAATTCCTTTAGCAAAACAACATTAGCTGCGCACTTCTCCTCATTTTCATATATACTTCTTAAGTATTGCTTATTCTTCACTGAACATTCACCATATTCATCTGCATTTATTTTGGACAGCTATAGTCTCCTATTACAGGGGTTCGGATGTCTTACATAGCAAATAACACAGATGAGTAAAAATATTTTCACTTTTTGATAATGATTGGTAAAATTACATAAATCGAGACATCAGTTAGAGATCAATACCATATCCGTCATAGGAATATATCTATATATATTACAGGCATGCTATGTGGTGGTGTCACGTGTTTCGGGTGGAGAACATGGTTTACAGACCGTCTTAATTGGTTAAATGCTCACGTGCGGTGCCACTATCTGTTTGCATATCAGGCGACTGCAACGGCATGTCATAACAGCTTAGTGTGATTTTAGACCGATACATTTCCTTTAATAGTGCATTATTTTTTATGGTTTATGAAATATTAGATACATTACTGACATTGGTGATGTAATAGTTTTAACTTATCTCATACCATAAGAATAGTCATGGTTTGGGATAATATTTGATTGGGCATCAGTTAAAATGTCATAGTTTTCGAGTCATCCGCGACAGTATATCAGTAATACAATGTTCTAAATTATTAAATTAAGAGGAGATATTTAACTCATTATCACGATTCAGGGGTATATACAGCTGTGGCATCTGTATATACCTTCTATTTAACGCCACGATGCTGCGTAATCATCCAAAGAAGTAAAGTTAATATTGTGAAATTAAAAGGACCAAGAACTGAACCCCGTGGCTATCAAATCATATACAAAACATAAACAAAATACTGTGATCGAAAAGCCTTAAATTACTTCTACCTAGAGGAAAATAAATTATGTGAACTTTATCAAATTCAGGAGAGAGGTCAAGAAGAACAAGCGAAACCAACTTACCCTGACCCTATTTTAGCCGAATGAAGGCAGATTCGTTACTGTTGCCACTTTTATATGCATAATTATGCGATGCATTAATGCTATTCATAAATAAATATTTTGTTAGACGGAAAGCAATACTCCTTTCTCTAACTTTAGACAATATAATGAAATTTGAAACAGGTTTTTTCTATTAAGGTTCTTACAATGACTATATTCATGCCTCTTGGGGAAGCCATGTGCTAATGATTTATTGGCTACCTTTGTAATTAGGATGATGGGTCATTCTCAGACTCTTTTGCAAGGTGTCTAGGCATAGGTTTACCTGCAGACAAAGTGTTGAATGAGCTTTGACTGTACTTTGCTGTGTGAAAGTAAGAAAGTAATTGAGCATATAACGAGATAGATTTTTGTAGAAGAAATGATTTTCCATACTTTCTTTGACTACTTAAGATGTAGTATCTAAACCGCTTACAGTGACTAGTATTATATTAGACAAATAGCATCGGAGTGTATAAACAGTCAATTCAAACAAAATGAAAATAATATAACAAACTAATTAACTGTGTAGATGACAGCTATTAATTAATGTAGTGTAGAGGAGCCACTTGTCATGGTCATACATTTAATGTATGTGCGTACGCCCGCTTATGTGTGTGTCTATATGTGTCTACATATATGTGTGTCTAGATGCGTGTATATACGTATGAAATAATAATAATAATAATAATAATAATAATAAAAATAATAATAATAACAATACTAGAAAATATATATAGAAATGTAATCTTGGCGCTTAACGAATGTTCAATGGGAGATAGTTTCAATGGTTGGCCTTGTCGCTATGCGTTTAAGAAGTTGATTTAGTAACATTAAAGTTGTTTATTTATAGAGTGACTGCCTCTTAGTGGCCTCTGAATAGAACCACTGCCTTTAGATAGGTTGGTGCAGGCCACCACCGGGCATGAAAAGCCCAAACTCTCATATTGTATTTCATGGCGCTGTATGCCCCACTCGATGTAATGAAATATTTCTCGGATAGTTCAGCTATCAGAAAATTTAAAACAAAACAATCATTAACATATCATATTATATATATATATATATATATATATATATATATATATATATAATATAAAAAAAAACGATAAAAAAAAAAAAATAATAAAAATTTTAAAAAAACAAATTAACAAAACTTTTTAAATTATATATATATAAAATATATATATATATATATATATATATATATATATATATATATATAATGATATGTAATATATATATATATATATATATATATATATATATATATATATATATATATATATATTCCAAATGGTGTTTGTACTAAGAATCTGGGTTTTGTTATGTGTATTAAAGTTTCAAAGTTGGTAGCGTTATTCTGGTCTAATACATATTCAGTCGATCTGTAATAAATCTCAGGGACTATATGATGTTATTTAGGATATGGATATTTATGTTTTTGTCGTTATAGTCTTGGCTGTTTGGCAATACTTCGAATCAGAATTTCTTTGATGGTTTAAATGCAACTGGATATTCGTTCCATAATGCAGCTAGGATTCACAAGAAAGCCGTAGGAGTCACCTTTCTCCGTTGATATTCCCATCGGCGCTTTCAGGCTCAGTCGTTTGTAACATATCACCCAGCTAAGAACAAATGGTCTGAAATAATCAGATTTCTTCAAAGAATATTCGGTGGCTGTTGGGCCTATTCATACGAACAGTAGCCATATGTTGATCATAAGTAATTTCAATATACATTGCTATGGCAATAGGAACCCAGGTAGCTAATAATTGCGTGGCATTCCTAGGTTCTCAGACATCATGTGCAAGAACGTCCACACATTCATAGTCACATCCTAGATTAAGTCATCTCCCGTGATGATGATGATAAACATGAGCATGCAAATTTAGAGTACAAAGGGGAAACCAGAAAAAAACACTATGTCTACGGTAAAAAAATGATATACAAGGTGCAAGGAGACACAAATGGTATTTGGGGCGGTTGTGGATCAGGAATGAGAATACTAAAATAAAAAGATTAAAGCTTGCAAGAGAAATCAAAGGTATGTTTTCAGTATTGTGAATAAAGTACTTTATAATGTTCATCCAAATAGTATCATATCTGATAAAGAGATGGTCAATTGGTTTAATAACTTTATCAAAAGATGATGAATATTCATAATGGGCTCCCTTCTAGCTTCAGAACACAGAGTACACCATTGGTAAAATAATCCTACATCTTTATGCTGGATACACTTGAGCTACTTATAGCAATTGGTATCAGACATTGCTGAAAATGGTCATCTAACGTTTTATGTGCAGTTGACAGCATGCCTATATGACTTGTAAAAGAGTGTCTCCATATTCTGATAGGCCTGATTACAAATATAGTTAAAACATCGTTGTCTCCGGACGCTTTTACAAGATCACTGAAAGCTGCCATTGTAAACCCATTAACAAAACAGTTTGGACTGTAATGGTCTAAAGAACTGGAGGGGTTGTTTCGAATATAAAATATTTATAAAAAGTTATAGAAGAGGCATCTGCTTCACATCAAACAAACCTGAAGCAAAACACAGTTTGCATATAAAAGTTATCATAGCACTAAAATAGTCTTAACTCGGGCGAACAATTATATTATGATGTCAGTTGATCAAAGTGGGCCAGTATTACATGTTCCTCTAGACCTGTCCACTGCATTTGATATAGTTGATCATAATGAACTATTCTGTATGCATAAATATTCAAAATGGCCTTACAAACTTGAGTTTAGTAAACGGATATACTTTATACTATATTACTGTTTCCAATGTCGATGCTATCAATCGACAACCTCACACTACCAACACTATCCGTCTAACTTCATTCAGTAACAGGATATATTGCCCTTTTTAACTGATAATATATGACAGTTAGTCGACACTAATTATACACTAAATTTATTTATAAAGGAGAAGCTAAACGTTTTTGGCTTAGATTTGTTTATTGAATTTACGCAACATTCATGAAACATTGGTTCTTAAACGAAGTATCACTTGAATTACTAGAACTATATATTGTTGGTATAATATACCCGGCAGCCAGTGTAGGTTTCTGATGAAAGTTACTTGTTTTACGGTTACTCAGGTTTTCATATTGTGAATAAGTTCCATCTAAATATTAGAAAGGGGAAGAGGAAAGCCATCTTCCTAATTATTCGAGGAAGCAGAAAAATACTTCTGATGAAAAGCTGATTTTGAAGAGCGAGTGGAATCGAATCACATGTAAATAAATCATTGTTTCTTTATGTACATGTGGAAAAACCCACATCGGAATACTTAATGGAATTAGTTAGTACACTTTTGCTTAATTAGTTGTTGTTGTTGTTTTTTTTTTGGGGGGGGGGGTTAAGTAGTTCTTTGGATCATTGACACCTTCAGAAAAAGTCTCTCAAAATTGGCTCCAGAAGGTGGTAAATTTCCATAATTTCAAGATGGCAACTACCATAATTTCAATGTACAGGAAACTTTTTATGCTTCAACTCACACCCCATAAGTGTATTACAAACAGATAAATACATACTACCAACATACCAAATAAGCATATTTACAATGTCATAAGACGTCACGATGATATCAACATGACGTCATGTATGTCGTGACGACGCCATGATACACACTTCACCATGCGATATCTAGGTCAAATGTAGAAACTGATATATACCCCTCATCATTACTATCAAGTCATTTCATGAATACGTAGGAGTCTTAGGTCATTTCAATATACGTTGGGATTGCCATAGGAGTGCAAATACCAAACAACTGAATATATATGATACTACATTGAGAGACATTGTAGATGAGCATGCACCTTTAAGGACAAAAGAAATGCCAAGCAGACCAATGCTTCCATGGTAGAATAAGAACATACAAGCTGCAAAGAGACACGGAAGGCATTGTGAGCGAATATTATAATAAAAAGATCAATATTATATATTTGAGATCACCACATTGTGTTAAATCCCTAATGACACCAGCATTACGGATGGGTGCATCGTCGATTACCCATAATAGGTCAGTAAACAATATAGGGGTTATTTTTGACCAATGTAATAACATGCATGAACAGGTCCCATCAGTATGGCGAGCTGTCTACTACCATCTTAAGAACATCCACTGTTTAAAAACATTCTTGACACAAGAATCACTTGTAACTATAGTCCATGCCTTTGTTACATCTCATATAGACTATTGTAACTCCCTGTTATATGGCATATCTGATTATAGCATTAATCGGCTTTAGTGAATTCAGAATAGTGCAGCTCGCATTGTAACAAATAGTAGAAAATATGATTATATCACTCCAATTCTTCAAAAACTACATTGGCTAAATGTTAGACAGTGTATCCATTTCAAGATTTTGTTAATACCTTATAAATCTATTAATGGTATGGCGCCAGAATATCGGTATGAACTGGTGTCTATTAGAATGTCATCCCAAAAACTCAGGTCATCCAGTCAGATACTATTGCAGGTGCCAGTGTCTCGGCTCAAGTCATATGGTGAATATGCATTTAGTGTTGCAGCCCCCACAAAAATAAAGAGCTCTTTTTCTCGTTTAACTTTGGCACGTTTGCACTCATCCAAGTACTGATATCAGCCAGTCAAGCTTCCAATTTCTTTGCAACGTCGGACTAAGTTGCTTTGGGCATGATGGACATATAAACTTGGGTATCAACTGCATAACATTGGTAGAGCAAATTATGTGGGCTACTTATCATACCAATTGGTTTTGAGTACAAACAGTACTTACGTGGTTCAAGTACCGATCCTTGTGGTACCCCAAACTTCATGTGCACTTCCCTTTACTAAACCTAGCGAAACATGAGATGCGATAGAACAGAATGGTATTGCTCTTCAGTGGGAAACCAACGGATAACCTAGCCAGTTTGATGCATAGTGTACTAAAAAATAAGGTTGTTTCTGCGACAAACTGTGTGACTGCAGAACGCCCCCCCCCCCCCCCCAAAATTGGCAACAAAATACCACTCCTTGAGATGTTATTTCCAAATCATGATATGGTTGGGCAACGAGACAAGTCTGAATGCACCAGACTGGGGTTTGAAATGCGAGAATAATCGTTTGCCAGCTCCTCAGCCCCACACAGTCTACTGAAAGGTGTTAATTGCAATTGTCAAACTGCGTGTACCCCAAGACATCGTACTTGTGGAGGATTTGGGTTACCCTGCACGTCAGCTGGGTATAATGTGAAAACCCTTTCAACCCATCATTCTCCCATTGCATTGGCATCACACGACGTCAGTTGATGTCACGTCACGTGACGTCAGATTATTTTCAATGTAGAAATATCTCAATAAAGATATTTCACATATGTAATATTGACAACTTTGCAAACACAAATTGATTTAAAATCTGAATTAGTTGCACATGACATAATGACGTAATTTTGAGTCATATTGACGTCACATGACATTGTAAATATGCTAATTAAGTAGTTTAGTATTATGTTTCTATATGTTGGTAATCCATTTATGGGGTGTAAATTGAAGCATAAAAAGTTTCTTTTTTTATTGAAAAAATTTCCCTGGGTCCCATTTTGAGACTTTTTTTGGTATTGTCCATGATCCACTGAATCACTTAAAACCCAAAACATTTTGTTGCATTTTTGTTTGAGTCAAATCATATATTAATTGACCTGACTATAGACTTGTTATGCTTATGTGTCTGAAAAAAAAGAACAAAGTTTATCACAATTACATATATTGAAATATAGATGACATGTAATACATGTTTTAAATCAAATAAACACATTTATATTTACATAAACTCTCACAAGATAAATTAAGATTTAAACAAATTATGATGCAGATGAAAAGGGAAAAAAGTTATACAAAAGTTTAAGGAGCAAATCTTGATTAAAAACTATCTATGAATCAGCGTAATAATTAAAATGTTTAAATTCGAAAACCTAAGTATGAAATAAACCATAGATCAACGATTTATCTGCTTTACAGTCTAAAATATATTAGACATATTTTGAATATGTGTTATAACTGTGGAGTCCAAGATACAAACTCAGTCGTCTAAGGCGATGTATTCTCATTGATCGAAATCTTTGGAAGTTCTAATAGTTTCTAATCAGATTTAATACAATGCAAAATAGGCGATAATCGTTTAATGAAAGAAAAAAACAAATTTCTAAAATAATCCAGAAGAGGATAATCTAAATATAAAAAGATACTATAATTAAAACAAAACCAGGCTTTGTGTCGTACACTACGGCCAAGAAAGATTAAACCTAAAATGGAAAAATAAAATATTAATACACAGTATGAATAATGTATGAATAATATAAGCATAAATCAGAATAAATTCAGATTAATACTAATAGCAGCGATATAACACGACTCAACCCAATAGCAACGACCGGTTTCGACGTATTCAAGTCTTCATCGGGTTGCATAGAATGTCTAACGTTACCATATTGCTCGAGGTTTATATACACAATTTTTCAATAGGAAGCCACGCACTTAATCCTTTAGTTCTTTTTAACAAAGGAGGGGTGTTTTTTTAATCTCTTTGTTCTGCTTGTTCTACTTGTGAACTTACGTAACCCGGTGTTTTGAAAACATCCCAACGATAATTGAATAGAATGTATATGTTTGTACAGGTGTGAAAGTGCCCAACATAATAAGAAAATAAACCTAAATGTACTTCAAATGAATTAGTCGTAGCTTCCTATTTGACAATTGATATATAGATATCTCATTGCTTTACAAACATAGTAACGGTGGGTTGAGATTTTTGTGTTTCGGGCGATTGACGCTTTACTGAAGTTGTGTTTGTGATTAACTTTTCCAGAGCTTCAGGAGACATTCTATTCATTTTAAGGTATTTATTTCAACTTACTTGACACTAAATAACCCGAGAGGCTTTTATGTTTAGCTGTGATGATATTATATTGATAGTGTTCTAAATAACTCTTCGGTTGAAGTATCTTAAAATGTTTATTTATTATTCTTGAAGCCATATTGCCTGTTCTAGAAAACGGCATTATTAGAGATACAGTGTCAGTTTTTTCGGCCGATTCCGATGTGTGTGTGTGTGTGTGTGTGTGTGTGTGTGTTATATGTGTATGTATTTTTTTTAGGATACACGAAGAAAGGCAACCGGCACAGAGTATCAACAATATCTAAACATCCTTTGATACCTACCTCCATCCTGGATACGGTGACATTGACCTCAACGCCGTGATGATACACGCTGATAAAGTAATATATCATCTTATAAGCTATCCTTTCCTTTACCGCTGCACAGTGAAATATTTATGTCACTGGTTATCTCGTGTGACAGCAGGATAACAAAAACTATTTTGGGCGATACTGCATGACTTCTATCTCGATACATAGTGTATGATAACTTGTATGTTAACTTCATTGCATTATCTGTGTTACGATAATGCTACATTTCAAAGAAAGTTTGCTGTACCTGCTAATTAGTTGAAATCTGCAATTAATTTGTTACTTTCGACTACATTTGCGAGTGTCATGGTAGATATATATTAATAACACACAATATTCGTATCTAGTAGATATTAATCAAATTAATCAAAAGCAGTATTGTAAACAGAAAGTCTGTCGCTCTACCAATTAATCTGTAGCCTACGGATTAAATTTAGGTAACAAATCATGCATCATACGTCATAACGTATATTACATGATACATTAAAGGCGAGTTTAATTATAGACAGAGTTTTAAATACGGCCCACTCATCAAGTACATGAGTCTTAACGTACTGTTGATGGTTATATTAAGTGGGTATACAGATATATTGGTATAATTTTAATTATTTTACGTGTTTGAAACTATATCTCTATCAAGCACATTATTTATTTTGTGTTGTATGATTAATTTGTAAGACCTACGATAATGTATTGTTCACAGGTCTGGGGTTTCCATTTTGGGAAATACATAGAACAGCTACATATACAGTTCTGTTAAAGACAACTTCTAATGAAATGTACCATCCTTATATACGTCGCAATGGGAAAACCTTGACCGGCACAAAAAGAAATGAGAGCTTAGACGATTCGGCGGTATTCAAAGTAATTGTAAATTGGAAGATTTTTATTTCCGTGTTTAATTTAGGTAGTTTGATATAAATGCGGTCAAAATTGGTGTTCTCCACAAATATCATTTCATTTTGAGTATAACAAAAACACTGACATACGAGGCATATGTATTTCGAAACACATTACCTCTAATCCTAGAAAGTTAAAGTTATCCAGTTATTATATAGTCCTGAATACTAAGCCAAATTAGCCATGTATATACGAGTTGCTTTGAGCACAAAGATGCTGACTGAATATTGTATTAGTTTAATGATGATTAAATTATATTAGTGTATAACAATTGTGTCATTAAGTCAATGTTTGTATGACACAATGATACAGGGACAATTGGCCGGCTGTATAAAAACATGAACCGATCATAACATATTTAAATGTAAATTGTAATGGTTATGCCACAGTATTAACAATTTGTCTTAATTATTATTCGTCCCCTTGAAACGAAACGACTGAAAAGAATCACTATTTTTCATTAGCTGTGACAAACTATTAGGCACCAATTTTCCAGAAATGCAAATAATGACAACCAGATTAATATCAGGAAATTAATGAGATTAGTCTTCTAATTTAAAAAAAAATTCTTGATTAATGTTGGTTAATCACGGATCCATCGCGGTTGATAGAAACGAACGTTATGTCAGTGTCGTGTTCTGTTTCAATTAATTATGATGATTTGAGCATTTAGAAATGTTTTCATGATGGCTAATTTGCCGGCATAAAATAACAAGATGGCTAACAATAGTTTTATTTAAGAATACTAATAATTTATGCCTACTGTCATTAATAATAATATAGTTCCCATTAATAGGTCACTTGAAGGAGATTGTAGGGTTTTTGGGAAAAGGTAATTCGTATGAAATGTAGAGAAAGTCGGGTGACAGTCACGTATACACACATCCAGCAAAACATACAGTTTAATTTAAACGCACTAATTAGCTCATACACCTGAAATATATCTATATATGTATCGCCACACACGCACACATACGCACACACACACGCGCACAAAAGCACACTCACGTATATATTTTTACGAGTATATTACGGTATATAAGAAAGGTGCTTCTACTTTTGCTTGAACCTTAACAACATCCAGGAATCACCCAACTAATGTGGCACGTATTATTATTTGATACTAACTTCTTTCTTGTCATGTTAGTTTGAATGTGGTGAGATTTTACTGACGATCATTTCTCTTCATATTATTTGTTACTGTACTTCATCAAAATAGTTACTAATGTTAGCAAAATATCAATACATGAACGGAGATTAGCTATTTGATGATTCTTTAGCAAAATTAAATATTAAGTAAATGAATCTATATTTAATTCCTTTAATTTATTCTAATTATCAATTATATAGCCATCAAACGGTACATTATGCTTAAATAATGTAGAACCGTATTTAGGATTGGCAAAATGAAAGAACATATACAGAATTAGAAATAATTTGATTTTAACTGTCATTATATTGACAAAATATGAAGAAAAAAAAGAATAATCGGAACGGAGTAGAAAGATCATTCATATGATGATTAAGACTGAAAAATATGTCTAAGCTTGATTTAATATACATAGGTTAGAATATTATTTGATGACTGGAAAAGACCGGAGCTTTTTTGACCTTCAACACGAGCTGGTTATTCATTTCATAACCGTGCACATATAGATTAAATATATTTGATAAAACTTGCGATAATAACACCCGAATATATGTTTTATATTTACTAAAGCAATTAGCCTCATTGGAGCAGGAATTCCTTCTGCATTTTACCCACGTCTCAGTAGAACAAACGTTTAATCCTTCGGCGATCATTTAGTTGTACAGATGATTGAAATATATTGTCAAACCCGATTGACTGCCTGCGAACAATGATTAAATGTGGAACTTCGTTTTATCGGTTTAGACTTGCTAAGAAAAATCGGAGATAAATAGCGATGTCGTAGTTCTAATATTTCTCAGCCAAACTGTTTTAAATGTGTTGGAATGTGTGCTAAAACTGAATAATCTATAGCAGAACACAACTATAACTCAACGTTACCTGTTAGTGCTCAGTGACATTATTGAGCCTTTTAATGATATATCCATAACCGCATTACTTGTGCCTGGTACAAAAGTGCTAGGACATTTCCTTTAGTATCAATCACAAGTCATTAACCCCTCGGACGGAATAGTGTGTTTCAGATACCACTCTATCGCGCCAAATGAACCTATCAATTTTTATTCGCTACAAAGATTAGTTTTAAGAATAAGGAATTATTCCATGTGTAGCAAACCAAGTAGTTTAATTATCAAACAATATAATATTACAAGTGTTTGTTATGCTGATTATTTGCAGGTGTATATGACTTTATAGTGATATGATGTATAGGATAATATCATATCTTTAATTAAGCTCTCATAACAGAACTAGTCATTTAGATCAAAGGCTAAAAGCTGAATTTAAATAAAGATAAAACCAATTGCATTGTCCGCTCAAAAGTAGCCTGTCAAGTAAACTAAACATCTTCATATTATGCTAGAATCTTTTTACATTACTTTTTCTGTTGCTGCAAGAGACTTAATACTAGCTAATTACTTTGGAATAAGGAAGAAGATTAATATTTCATGTAACTACGGCTGTTATAAAATAAAATGGGATGATTTTAGAGTACATCAATGATAAAACATAAAAGCTGAAAAAAGACTGTCCTATGATAAACCTCTCCCTCTCTCTGACTAGACGTGTACAGTATGTGAAGAACTGTGCTCGAACTTTCGCAACAAGGGTGCATATAAGGCAGGTTTTATTCCAGCTACTTTGGCTTAACGGATGATTCAAATTACTGTTAAAGATCCTGTTCTTAACATTAAAAGTGGAAAAGCAGATCTGTATAAAACTATGTGATTAAAAAGTATTTAACAGTTAGAATGGTGTATTTTATGGTATGTCAAATAAAAGGAGGTACATGGCATTTATTAGCGAAACATATTTTTGCAATATCCGATGGAATACACCTATTATCAAATTAGGTCATGTGTTAAAGTTATTTAAATATTTGTTGCAAATATATCAATATCGGCAGATATATAAGTTTTTAAAAAGTCATTTTTCACTCGTCTGATTCTCTCAGTCAGTGATTGTCACTTAAAATACTTAAATCGTCTATCCAAACATAAACAATAATAATAATCATCTTACAATCCTGTCCTTTTAATTCGAAATTTTGGTCCTTTCGTCAACTCATCAAGTTCATGTCTAAATATTTTCCAAGTAAAGTATATATTGTATATGTATTTCGCTAGGAATGCGTTGCCTGAAGATAACAATGAAAGCCATTTATATGAACGAAAACTGCCGAAATTCGCAAACGAATTGCAAACACGCCGCTGTTGATGCAAAAAGAAAATATTTCTCTTCACAAGAAATAAATCCTCCTTTCACTTTGCCATCCGAGAGCATATTACGCTGTCAATGTGCTGTCTTTACTGGACGAAAAATTACAATAATTAGAGAATTGCATCAGGGTTGAGTAATATGTTTCAATTGTTGTATTGTCATATGATCTAAGAAGAGACCTGATAAAGATTAAGTTCACCTTACTGTTCGATTACAATAGTTTTGTTGATTATATTGTCCTTTATACATGAGCCAGACTATCCTAAATGTCATACGCTGTCTTACTGGTAGACAGGGAAATTACTTATTTATGTGCTCGTGTTACTTGGTTATATTCGGTCAGCTTTGCCTTGCCACTTGTTGCCTATAGCATGTTAAGAAACCACCTAACCGAAATGCTACTCCCCATAATTGAAGGAACAAACCCGAATTACAGTAACAGCACAAGCATATGGACGTTTACATCGGGCCAGAGTATATAATTGATTTAATTAGAAAATGGCAACGTAATGATGATTATTTGAATTGTTAGTAATCCCTTGTTAGTAATCTGATTATCCGCCCACTATTGTCCCTTTTTTACGGAAAGGAACTTTTGATCGGCACGTAACCTTTAAATCATTCAAATAATATATTAACATACACATTACCAATTGTGTTATGTACTGCTTAATCGAACGTGAACATTGCAAACATCATTGATTGTAATTTAGGTGGTAATAGATAGAGTTATATTACTTGGCGAAGACAAACATAAAATATAATTACAGTAATAAATATATGAATAAATCTGTTTTCGTAATAACTATTGGAATTTATTTCAGTAACGTTAACGTTGAACTCTTTATCAATAAACCTCTTCCATACACACTTCGTAATAACAACACACACTTCCTGTTATCTACATGTTTTAGTGGAAATTCAGGGAAATTCAAAAAAGTAATACATGGACTATCATCGCTTTATGTGATAATTGTGGTGCACAGTCATTCACAGAAGAATGTCGTTATAAGAAATTGAAACATAGCTCGTTAGATTGTGATACTACAAAATCAACCACTTAACAAAGTTGATCAAGTATAGCTTGACGTGAGATGACTTAGTGATGATATGCTGGCTATAGAGGAGGAATCTTAAATTCACAAAGGAACCATGATATACTGGGAACCAATTTAAGAGCCACAGTTGGAATAAATTGGCTGATTGACATGAGACATAAAATTAGATAGTAACTTCATATATAGCCGTACCCCAGAAGCGAAATTCACCGAGAGCCCGTGTAATATCTCTGTTTCGTAATCTAGTATGAGCAATAAAGAAATCAATAGAGACAGACTTGTTCCAGTTCGCTGCATTAGAGGAATTTCAAATAAATAGTTTGTGAAAGATAATTCATAATCACCTTATAAGAATGCTAGCACTCTCAGTGCATGCATCTTTTACATTAGTGTTGTTTGATATATATTTATACTTTTATTGATAATGCAGGCATAATATATAGGCTTAGTCTTTGTAACTGTTAGTGAATACATTTCCTCCGATTACAGTGTAATATGGATCCAATAGGTAACACCATCTAGTACTTAATTAATAATGTGCATACATGATCTCAAGAAAAATCCCGAGATTTAGATATAACCTCTAATTGAAGGTCCTATTGTAATACTGTTATTGTTAAAACTGTCATCGTATTTATTACACCTTGTTAAAGGTTATACATTTCATTTTAATAATTGTAATATTCATCTTCCTCTCTCTTGTAGCAAATGTCTAGAATATTATCATCCATGATGTAACTTATATTATCATTAATCTAATCAAATCAGCGCCAAAGCGAATAAATTTAATCGTGATTTCGAAATTTATAGAGATATGTCAGAGTATTCTTCCAATCATCGGCTTATATTCAAAGCATTTCTTTTAAGTCATCTTTAATTCTTCCCTGGCTTCTAAAACAAACCTACAAAATTATTGTTCCATCGGTTAATAATTCCTTAGAAAGGTTTGAAATTCAAATAATAAGGTTTTCAGTACAGGCATATGTGTCATTTCAAGATAATATAATTCATAACCAATTAATCACAATGAATTAGTTGTAAAAAAAAACATATTCCTGGAAATAGGTCACTTATACAGCGTAATTTCATTAAAAGGTAATAATAACGGGTAAGATGTGTGGCCGATATCAGAGGCCACAACAACTAAAGGGCAAATCTTAGCATATCTCGCCACAGGTAAAACCATCCCTTGTCGCACTTGTCGCTCTAGTGCCTCGATTAAGAAATTAGAGTAAGCACTAATAGTTTGGATCAACAGGGGGCCGATTTTATTGCTTAATTGGCTTATAAATATTTCGCGCTTTACTAAAAAAGATAAATGAACAAAATAAACCTTTATAGAATCGGATTGACTATAATATTAGTTCAACAGCAATATCAAACAGGTGCATTTTAATTAGTGTCACTTACTGGACACGTGATCACATATCTAAGCTAGGAAAGGGCAGGGCATATTTTACACGACTTGAGTTGGGTCGATTTCGACGTATTTATGGATTATAGCGATATTATTAATTGTTTGGTGAGGTTATGCTCGCATCAATACTTCATACATAACATATGTAATATGTTTAGATAGTTACTGTCAAGCATTTGAATTAGGTTCCAGTATATTCGTAACACCGCATGTAAGCGAAAACGTGGTACAAATAGCAAAAGCCTAACCACAAGGCGCTTTTAGCCAAACATATATTTGATTATATCAAGTGGTGGATCATGGTATTGGGTGCATCGCCATGTAATACTGTATTTTGTAACCAACAAAGATGAGTTCATATTCCGCTGTCCAGTAGAAGCCTTGAAATGACTGTTTTTGTTTAGTTCCACACAGCAGGGGTCAGATCATGTGTTTACTTTCACAACCCTGCTGGATACTAAACCACTCAAATATGGTAAGTTTACAAAAGATCTCAAATGGTTATTAAAACAGTTAGGTCTGGGTACAGGATATAGTAATCACAGTTTTAGTAGAACAGGGGCAATGTTTTGCTCCAGATTGTCATTCCCGGTGAGATGATAACATTAATTAATTCCTAAATAGCAATACCTCTATAAGTTAAATGTTCACTTGGGTGCTATAATATATATATATATATATATATATATATATATATATATATATATATATATATATATATATATATATATATATATATATTCCGGAATTAACCTGACCCCCAAGTCTCGTTGTTGAAACAGTCTTCGAACAAATATGACAATTATAACTATTATTACTGTTGTGTGTGTCCAAACCAAACTTTTTTATATATAAACGTCATAAACTATGTTGACCCTAAATATGCCTCCTTTGGCCAACAAACTTTTACAGATTTGTATCCGATCGTTGCTATTCATTGGATATTTACGATTATCATGTTAAACCTTCTTACACGTTATTTCTTTGTCCTTCACTAACAACAGCACAACAATGCGATTTGGCTTAGTTTGCTAAAGTTGCTTAACTTGGAAATACCTGGAAGATATAATGATGGTACTTACTTGAATTCTTTGTACAATTGTTACAAAGACATAAATGTATTCCACTCTGTAGGTAGCATTGGACTTTTAATAAGCTTTTGCGGACAACGGATAGTAACGTAAATTATACATAATTATACATAATTCTGATTTATTCCGACTAGTATTTTTAATATACATATATTTCGACTGAATTACTTCAAAAAGAATCGCTTATCATATTTCAGAGTTTGCTTGACGGCTATATGAAGTGAAATACATTGGCAAATACGATGTTTCCTATCATGCTGTTATGTGTCACCATCATAAGTATTTAACTGCATAATAAGATTGTTAGTAACGGAATTGTTATACTAATATACCATAGGCTAGTTGTATAACAATTATCATTCCTACCTGTTGCACTGCTTAATGTTTAATAAAGAGATAGGTAGAAAAAATAGTTATTATACAACTAACCTTTGCAATTTTAGTGCAGAAGCCACTGCCATTATATAGGCTTAATTTCCCATCATTGTATGGTTAATTATTGAGGGATATACATTTTGTTATAAGATCTGCTATCAGATTCTTTACGATTATTAAAAACAATACAAAATGAAAGCTGAGACTTCGGTACAAATAGCGTAGCACACAAATGCACTATACTTTCACACGGGAATTATTTCCTGGTTTGTCTTAATTATCTAAGCCTATTGAAATATTATTCGCCATAAAAGATAGTAATTGTCTAAGACATTTCATTTTCTGATAAGCGTCTCACGTTAAATATGTAAAACAATTTAACCTGGTTCAAAATACATAGTAAAGCTTCTTGGAATAATAATCCAGTCTCAATGTTTACGTTTTAGAAGATAGCATAACGAATGTTGATGAGTGCGTTACATTTCCTTTAAATAGATGTTACTAATATACTTAGTTTCGTGTAATATTAAATAAATAGCTTCATCCGTGTATCAAAATAACGAAAGCGTTAAATATATGTTTCGCAACCTAACAAAAAACTGGTATTTATAAGGAAAACAACGAGGAAGATATCCAGCACATTCCCCAATATCATAGATCAATTAAATATACCTCTAATAAGCATAGGTATTGCAAATAGAGAATTGATACTTTAATTATCAAAGTCTTTTACGTTGCAATAACCATTTCCAACTAAATATCTTATAATATATGTCCCTGTAGGGTAGTAACATAATCAGTACATAAAACATAACACAAGTAGGGTGTTCGGATAAATCTAACCATACTAAAAAGTATATAATGGATAGATCAATCTAGGTAAGGGGTTGGAACACATTTCAAAACAATTATTGGAATAATTTTCATAAATTTAATTTATATATATATATATATATATATATAATATGACCACTACCTAAACAGAAATACAAAATATATATATATATATAATATATATATATATATATATAGAAGAATATATATAATAAGAAGAGAGAGAGAGAGAGAGAGAGAGAGAGAGAGAGATGGGGAGGGGAGGGGAGAGAGAGCAAATACATTTTTATGTCAATGTGTGTGCTTTACTTCAGCGATAGAACATATTTAAGGTCAGAAGAATGACATATGATTGTATTAATAGAGAGATTTGGAAACAGTGCAGTTAAATACTTATGGCGATCACCCAAAACAGATAACAGTAGGACGTAATCAGATGTGTTCCGCTCTCTTTCCTAAAAGTATACCTTAACTGTGAGATGGCATAAACACATAATATTAAAAGAAGTCTACGTTTTATTGAAAATGCCTAGAAGTATTATTATACAGGAAATGCAACGGATGATACTCTTTACTTGTTGAGAGCAAAAAATATGAATTGATGTGTTGTGTTGCAAATTATAATAGTTGTGATTTATATGTACTGTTGCCACCATAGGACTACAGTTTCCTTCGCATTTAAAATATGCAGCAAATAGCTCTTACTTGTCCAGTGATAAATGGGTTTCTAATCTTTTTATTTGAAAAGACACACACACACACACAAACAAACACACACACACATTGGGCTGAGTCGTGTTGTATTACTGCTATGAGGATTTATCCGAATGTATTATGATTTATGCTATATTATTCAATTATACCGTGTACACAAATTTTACTTTTCTCTTTCAGACTTTATTTTGTTTGGTGAATTCTTAGCCGCGATGTATAGCACAATTCCTGATTTTGTGTCAATAATAGTGACTTGTTTATATTTAGATGATCCTCTTCTGGATTATTTTAGGAATTTTTTTGTTTTTCTAACTATAAATGCAATTAAGTTATATATGTAATTATATTTTCAAGCAGTTTGGACTATTAATTATCGGCTTAATAAAAGCATGTACAAAGAAAGTGTACATACACACATACATAGAGAGAGAGAGAGGAGAGAGAGAGAGAAAGAGAGGGAGAGAGGGGCACACACACACACACACGCACACACATCTACACACACGCAAACACACACATTTGCACGAGAATAACCCAATTTTCTTGAATGAATCCATTACTAAGATTTACTCTGGGATTAACAAATGTCCTATTAATGATTGATTTCTCAAACGAAACAATTCAAAATCCTGACGCCAATAAAACAACTATTGTGTTCGCTTGTCGCAGGCAAGATGCCAATTGAGTCTGTACAAATAATTAAATTATCCAGATAATTGGATCAGACTAACGTCTATTGGATCTAGGAAACTTTTATATTAATTAAGGAACTTGAAAACGTGCCTTGAGCGATAAGACGCTCTTCATTTATTGTTTTTCCATAACTGTTGCCGTCGATTCGTCCTACTCGGAATGAAAAGGCTAACGAATTGGCTGTAATGTATCATATCGGTTTTAGTTGTAGTTTTTGGCTTATCACATTCCATTAAACGGCTTAAAGTGTTGTTATGGAAGACGAATATGCGCAATAAAGAACCGAAACACAGACTAACATTAGCCAACTGAATATTAGAGTGACAGGGACTAAAATCAAATGAATTGATTTACAGAGTAGAATTAACTGCCATTTAAATAAAAGTATTTTAAATAACAGGTTAATGTCTGTGCCATGACAGATCTGGTAGCATGGTGACCTACAGATATCTAGCATCTCGTTTCCAATCCTAGGATATATATCTCTTCAAAGACTAAACCATCATTTGTTTCTCCTTATTATCTGTTTAGGTTAACTGGTCTATATACTCCACCAACCTTATTCTAGTATCAAATACTGATTTATGTTGCTAACATCAATACTTAAGATAACATCCTTTATTCTAATACATTTCCCAGAATAAGTAAAAATACGTTATGGTTGAAAGCGTGATTTAATATTGAATAATCTGGTCATATACCATTTTTTTTTAGATTACATAAATTCATAAGCGTTATTAATGTTATGTAATGTATTCTTTAAAGAGGCAAACAGTCTAGAAACCCCGGCTATTTTGTTGCTAATATCTCTTAAGTTCAACCTTTAATAATTACTCCAACAATCTCTTGTTTTTCAGTGATATCGTTGGTTTTAATAAATATTTTCAGATTTTGTAATGGGATGACTTTTTGTACTTAGTTTTTGAATCTTCCATTATTGCAATGTCATGAATACAGTCCCGGTATTAGTTCTCAAATCTATGTATCGCGGTTATCAATAAAGGACAATGTGATGGGTACATTTTCTGCACCCTGTTTGAAAAAGATCATGTCTATTGTCCAACTAAAGGTATTACCAGATAGCTTACTCTTACCAAAGAACGTTTGTTCGGCTGGATGATTAGTTAGTGGGATTTAGTGGCACACGGGCACATGTTAGATCAGTCACTATCCTAGGGTTAAGAGGGTGGGGGTGAATTACAGGGGAGTAAACAAAAGCTCTTATCTAATCCATTATATATACAGTTGACTAATCACAACAATACGTACTACGAGCTAACTTACAATAAGACGCATTCCATTCATTAGCTTTGGTGAACTTGCTGCGGATAATCTACTTGGACCATATCGTAGGACAGAACAGTAATTAATTGGTCATCTGTGTAATTTGTTATCTCAAGCAAAATCGTTGACAAATTTAGTTCTTTGTACATCAGCTTCCTACTGTCTCGTCATATTTATAAAACAGTTGTTTTCCATCTATATGCTATGGTTTAAGTCTAGAGAGATAGTTAACTCAATGCTATATGTAAACGATTACCTTCATCTATCCCAACATAGAACAAATAAAGAATATGTTCACCATTATATGGAGATCGAAGACTATAGGTGAAATCGAAATAACCCATCCATTACAATTAGTAAGATTCCTAAATATTCATAATGGTCTTACGAACCTTGGATTTGTTAAAGGAATTATTTAATGGTATATCACCCACTTCACTTTAAATGTGATCAATCAACGAGCTCATCTCACCAATATTAACCTCCTAACTTCCATCACCTGCCTGCAAACTAAACCAATAGGTTATTTGGTTGTTTTATCTGACAACAGATACCAATTTCTAGATGATCCGCAGCCGGTAAATAATTAATTATATTTAACGGGCGTGTGTAAAGGAAATGTTAAAGGTTATTTGGGCAGATTTTCAGTCTATCTTTACACAACACTCGTGTGACATTCATCCCTTTCGTGGTAATACTGGCAGCCAGAACAACAATGTTGATGTATAATTATCCACATATAGATCTATCCGCAGTAAATAATAATATAGAATGCAGAGAAGAACCAATGTAGTAATTATCAGCCTTCAGCTTCTATTAAATAAATTAAATAACAATTATAATAAGAAGAAAAATATTAAGAATTTAGTGCGATTAACAAATGTATGGGTCATTGGAAAAGGGTGTTTTTTTTTCAGCCAATGGAAGTGTTGGTGAAATGAAGCGTTGTCCTCATATTTTAGAGGATATGTCATTCGTTGTGTTCGATGATTGTGAAATCTCAATAGCACATGCTGTATGATAGAGAGTTATGATTTCTTATTTGATGTACAAGACAATCATGATTCACTGCAAGAAGTTCATCAAAAGTATCTTTTGTGACAAGGGTTGTTCTTATTATTATAGTTAACACGGATGTATTCGTTAAAAATATACCATTTCTCATATATATTCACCTTTATATTGATCATTTATAGGTAATGCAATATTCTACAAAGAATAAACGTGGATTTGTATGGATTTACATAATTTCGTGAAGTAAAATAGAAGACATTTGTTCAATTGTATTAGATTTTGACTTATCTTAGTATGTATATTAGCAAATAATATTCCCTATTATTCGAGGAAGAGGAAACAATTAACTGTACAAAAGGTCCATTTATTTGAATACAGCAGTCAACTTTTGGTATACAAGCAATACGTGGTATCATACCACTATGGTATGAGTCAGTATCCAATCTCATGAGTCATCAAATAAATTAATACTTGATAATGGATTTGTTTCGGTTATTTTCTATCGATATTGTTGAAAAGAGCAATAATGCCAATCAAGAACATTATCTAGTACTAAAGAGGATATCCAGACCTGGTCTATTGCAGAAGGTGACAAAAACTAACAAATTATTGTGAGTTTCTTAGAACGACATCAGAATATATTTGTCAATTTCGGAGCTTTACTGTGCCTCTATATATTTAGTAAAACGAGCAGAAAACATCTACTTTAATACAGCCAGGAACAATTTACATTTTCAAAAGGCACATAGTGTCGTGTTTGAACGTAAATAAAATCTTATTTCCAGAAGGTTGAGAGAACAAAATACTGACCTATAAAATCCAGCATCACGATGAATTATTTTGTGCAATATAAAATGACTTGATGCTTTCCAAATTTATTATTTTCATAATCACTTAAAAATAATTATCGCATTGATTTATGTGAATGATTTAAAGAATATCCAGTAGTTTTTTATTTGGTCTACATAAATAGCGCCTTTAGATAAGTGTGGATTTGTGAATTCGAAATACTAAGACTAGCTTCCTTATTCAGTTATATGATTTATTAGCACAATTTTTTGAACAATTGTCAGCTATGCAAATAATAAGTTATACTGAATTATGGGATATGGGAGGCTTGGTAGATATATGCTGCATTTGGTATCACATAGAATATAAGATTCATTGTTTACGTTATCTCTGAAGTATACCTTTTTTAACTATGTAAATGGCATAATAACCATTTGAGACTACTTGCGTCTATGTAATACCATCCACTCTAAACGAATACCCATCGGCACACATCTGTACATATGCAGTATGACTTAATATTTCTAATACTATACTAAAATTTGATATTTAACAATTTAAGGCTAATTGTAATGCTGCTTTATTGATTAAATTTATTCACATCTGTTCAAGCAGTGAGAGAAATTGTATTAATTGTATAACGTATTGTGCATATGTTTGTTAAGCTACTTCGGTAGCGGTACCATCTAACATTTACTTTTAATGAATATAAAAAAGTGTTGTTTGATTTAAATCAAGTAATTTATATCATTGATTTAAATCATGATTTAAATCATTTAAAAAAAATCTAGATTTTAGTCATGATTTGTTTTAAAATTTGGTTGTGATTTAATACACAATAATGACAAATTGTGATTTTGCTTTATTTTAAGTTAGTTTTTACAAGTTGTATCCTATGCTAGTCATAGTCATTTGTTAAATAGTAATTAGCTATTGGCAGATTTCCTACCTGAACCCCATACTATAAGAGATATAATTATTGCATGTATAGTTGGCCTTCGTGACCCCAGCATAAACAATTAGAATGTGACATATCCCCACATTAATTTGGATAATCACCCACCCAAATACCTAAATCGAGATGAGCCTTCCTAAACCACACAATCGACTGATAGGTGAAGCCACAAACTTGTAGCAATTAGAGTGTGGCACCTTACCTTTATAAAACTGGCTTTCAGATTGGAATCATTAAGAAATACACGCTGCAGATATTTCTATGTCTTACATTACTTGCTCTGAATAGTGCTGAATAGAAACTTGCTGTTATTAATAGATGCTGTAATACTGGAAACATTACAATTGATTTGAGTTTGTATGTATTTGTGGTGAAATTGCACCCTGCGAGTTCAACACTAGATCTATCGCCGGGCGAAAGCAAGACACTGTGTGGCTGTATTATGAGAAGTTGGCCAATCCAGATTAAGGTGGTTGCCGTGCCTAATGCAAACAATGTGACAATGACATGCAGGGGCTTGTCTCACGCATAAAACTGCTCAGTGGGGGTCAGGGAACCTGATATCACCCAGAAAGCTGGATCTCCTATATCATTGCCACGTGTAAAACTGTTCAAGTCACAAGAAGCGCATATGGACAGATATTTCATGCAGACGTCAGAGTCTGAGAAAGATGCAATATATATGCAGATAGCTAAATACATATATGCCACCAACACATCATTTTTGGCCGTCGAACACAGATAATTCTGTAAGCTGATGACAATGCTGAGACCCGTGTATCGTCCGGTGGGAGATTACTAAATGGAGTCCAGGCAACAATGATAGAAGATTGCAAGGAACAACTTGAGGGTCAAACCGTATCTATTGCGCTGGATGGCTGGAGTAACGTGAACAATGAACCTGTAGTATGTGTCTCTGTCACAACATCTGGTGGCGAAACATATCTCACAGACACCGTGGATACATGGGGAAACGGTCACACTGCGGAATATTTGACCGACGTCGTAAGCATGGCTATACCATCATGGACTCAACAATTCAACTGTCTCATCGGGAGCTTCGTTACAGACAATGCTGCAAATGCGGCCAAAATGCGGCGTCAACTACAGGAACGTGATGATTTGGATATCGTCACATATCGTGGTTCTGCACATCTGTTCAATTTGTTAGCCAAGAATGTTCAGGTCAAAGGTGTGAAGGACAATATTGTACATATCGTTAAATACTTTTGTAATACCGACATGCCAAATTATCTTTGTTGGTGTAATAAAGTGATATCGATTTGTATTATTAACTTGATGTGTGCATAATAGTGTATATAATGTAGGGCTTGGAATAAATGTTTCCTTATATATACCATGACTATTTAATATTTTATAACTGCATAACACAATCATTTATTAGCATTTTGAATGATATCATGGATTGTGAAAAACAAACTGATTTAAATTAAAAAAGTCAGATTTAAATCAAATAAAACAAAAATCATGATTGTTATATTTTTAAATCATGATTTTTATCAACCCTGATATAAAATATCCGATATCTTAGCTAAGGAATTATGACAACCTATTATGTCTCTTTCGGTCAATTTATCATATTATGTAGCTATCCCAAACCTTATACAGTGTTAGTGACATCGATCAAATAATTTTCCTACCTGTCTGCGATGACTTTCTGAATGGGAGATGAAACCTCTGTATACTTTGACATCCATTTACGTGTATTAATGTATGTCATTAGCAGCCACCATCCGATAAACTGCTTCTTGCTTAATCCAATCTTTACTCCAACCTCCACATTTTCTATGTTTTAATATCACAGATTCAATACTCTTTAATATCTAAAAGTAATTTCCTGTGATCGCTTGTTGCGTGTTGTTTATGTGAATTATTATCACATTGGTGACTTTTATTGTTATGAAGTTGGTTTTCCATTTAAGTTTTGTTTAACTCTTCCATTATTTTGATCAACATTTGATTTGTATTCCTAGATTTTGGCAATGTTCGTAATATAAAACCATCTGCACTAGCATCTAGATATTACTGTGCAATATTTTGGCCACTTGAAATTTCATTTTCTAACTTATCTATTTCTTCGAATATCTTGTTCTTTTCAGCTTTATCATAATAATACATTAATTTCATTAATGCCTATGTTAATTATATTGCCCTAGCAGTATTATCCTTTTCAATGTCTTCAATACTTAGGTTTCCATATTTTTTAGGTTCCAATAAATCCAAATTACTATGAAGGTAAAATCTATCACGAAGAACAAGATGTCTATATATTCACTTGGTAGAGAACTAGGATCGTCTGCCTTGGCATCCTAACATTCTATCCTTTATTTTCTGCACTTGACATTTCATTTTCTAATCCATCCGTTAATTCCTATATCTTCGTATTTCCACCTTTATATTTTGACAAATTAACCATGAATCTGTATCGTATTATTCATAATATAGCTTTCTACGCTGATAAACAGCAGTTAGTGAGGTATTCTAGTGAATTCCGGTATTTACCTGGGCTTTTCGGTCGTCGGGCATTACAACAATAATTCCACCAGTCATCGTAACAATGTCATCCTCTTAGTAACTTATTGTCCAATATATATCACCGTGACACAGATAGTATTTTTTGTCAACTTCTTGATTTATTACAACAATTATAAGTACTCAATAGCCGTCAGGTTTTTCAATTAACGAATATGGAACTATAATGACTGGTTAATTGCATTAACAAACTAATAGCACTTTATGATGAGGTTTATGTATTTGGGATGTGCTCTTGAATAAGTCTTGTTGTAAGCATATTTTATATTATTATTATTATTATTATTATTATTATTATTATTATTATTATTATTATTATTATTATTGTTGTTGTTGTTGTTGTTGTTGTTGATTATATTTTTGTTATTGTAATTGTAGCTGTTGTTGTTGTAGTATTCTACCTTGCCTCTTTGGAAAGAACAAGATACAGTTATATATTCTTTTTCAGCAATTTTCAATTTATCATGCATTCATCTGCCAACTTTACAATCACTCTATGCCCATCTCGTCTATCTCTATAACACATTGCCGGTAATATAGGAATGCTTAATCTGATACTATTACAGCTCATTCATCCAATCATCAACTCACTCGCTCAATCACTTACTCACTCACTTATATACTCTCACACTCGTACAGACACTTACTTACTGACTCACTCACCTGCCCACTCATGAACACACTCACTAACTCACTGATTGTTTTATCGAACTCATTGTTTTGTCCTGGATTCATCATTTGTCTGTTCTTTTAAATGAACTTTATTCATTCACTAAAAGTATGGGACACGGTAGCGATATAAATTCTCTTTTCTCTCTTCTCTATCTCTCTCGCTCTCTCTCTCTCTCTTCTCTATCTCTCTCGCTCGCTCTCTCTCTCTCTCTCTCTCTCTCTCTCTCTCTCCTTCTCTGGTTATCTATCTATCTCTTCCACTTATTACTCTGTTGTTCTGGGAATGTTTATTCATAGAACACTTTCAATGTGATCCAATTAATAGACTTAGTGTGATGTCAGAGTTACTGCCATACTAACCAGAATATATCTGTCTTCATTCTCAGCCAATCATCAACATGTTGTTTGTAGAATAGGCATCCTGATTAGCTAACATAAAACAAAACATACCTGAAACCCACCTCAAACATTGCCTCGTAACGTCTTCTTATTATCGCTTCCTAGGCTACATATTATTGTCTCGTCAGCAGTACTACTTGTGTGTTGGGATGTATTTCATGACGCAAATTAAGCGTTTATCTGCAAAATGCCTAAATCTTTTATTCCTTCGTAGGCAGTATACACTCAGTTTACGGGTGATTCCCAGAGATCGTTTCCCGATTACCTGGTCTAGTATTGTGTGTTCCAGCTAAAGGTTTTATTTATCCAATCCCTCATAAAGCATCAATATACTAATCTTTACTGAATATGTGATAACTTATATGATTTACGTTTCTAGAAAATCTTCCTGCTTTGTATAGCAGCACCAAGTCTGGGGATTAGGGATTAAACAGTGTGTGGCATATATTATCCTATTCTGCTTCTGAGATAAGTTATTGCGAACATTCTTTTGAAGCCATTTACATATTAAGGTACGTGCTTATTCTACAACAGTGACAAAATACACCTACTCGTTTAACACATACCCAAAAGGTACAAGAAAAGGCTCCATTGTGCTTTTCTGTTATAGAATATAGCTATTGAGTGTTTTGATCCAATTAATCCTTATGCCACCCAGATCATCACTTCTTGTGAAAGAAAATAATGTGATGATACATATTGTAAATCCCCATGACTAATCCCGAGTAAGAATTCAATCTTGTGACGAAAAGAGGGAATTGAATAGAAGATTGTTTTGATCTACCTGTAGCAAAACTTACGCGGCTCTTTTCGACAGCGGTAAGTAATGACAACAAGACTAATACCAAAAATAATAACTAGATTTGTATTCTCATTCGTGAGATATTTTAATTTTTCTTGATTAATGTCGATGAATCTCGGATGCAAAGTTAGAATCGTCTAATAAAATACAATTTGTGGCGGGAAGTATGACCGGCTCTCGATGTAATGGCACCGGAATATTTCTCGGATAGTTCAGCTATTAGATAAGTTACACCAGTGAAACTGGTGTATTTTGCATAATATGTAATATAGATTTAATTTATATTAATATAAATTGATTATATTTAGTTATTTTGTATTTCTTGTATTTTCTTTTTAACTGCTCATTTGACGCCCTATATTATCGCCCGCTCCAATGTTTCCCATAAGAACTCGGTTTTTGCTTGTGTATGTTTTGTTTTTTTCACTTATTTTATTTCTATAATTATAATGAATTATAGTAGAGATCAGTTGTTTGCATTACGACCCTATGGTGGTAATACCATTCGTTTAGCGATGCGCCCACGTAGTGGAAAACATCCAAAGCAGATTGGGGCTGATGCCAGTAGTTTGATCACTGTGCCAATAACACCATATAATGGCACAGCTGTACAAAATGTAAGTATTGGTCTTATTAACTGTCAGTCGATCTGTAATAAATCTGATGAAATATCTGATGTTGTTAAGGATATGGATCTTGATGCTCTTGTCATTACAGAGACTTGGCTTACTGGTAATGTCTCAGACCAGAAAATCGTTGGTGATGTGACTCCAGCTGGATATTCATTCCACCATGCAGCTCGGATTCACAAAAAAGGTGGGGGAGTCGGCATTCTTCTCCGTGATTCTTTGAAGTGTGAAACCCATTTGCGTTTTCAGGCTAAGTCTTTTGAAAATTACCAACTGACTTTTATATCTGGGGGGATAAGTGTTCGTGTAGCTATTATCTACCGATTACATCCCACTAAGAAAAATGGCCTGAAAGCAGCAGATTTCTTCAAGGAATTTTCGGGATTTGTTGACTCTCTTGCTACCAACAGTGGTCATCTGCAGATACCAAACAACTGGCTGACATTCTTAGATCTGCCAATCTCAGGCAGCATGTCCAAGAAAGAACACACAGACATGGTCACATCTTAGATCTTGTCATCTCCCGTGATGATGACAATTTGATTAAAGGTGTGTCTGTGTCTTCCATGCTGTCTGATCATTTCCTTGTTGACATTAATGTATCTTTACAGAAACAATCTGTTTCAGCTAAAGTTATTTCATATAGAAGATATAAGTCAATTGACAAGGAGGCTTTTCTTGCTGATCTGCGAGTCTCTTCTCTGGTATTGGATCCAACGGGTGATGTGGATCATCTGGTGGATCTCTATGATAATACATTGAGATACATTGTAGATCAACATGCACCTTTAAGGACAAAGGAAATGCCAAGTAGACCAATGCTTCCATGGTATAATAAGAACATACAGGCTGCAAAGAGACACAGCAGGTATTGTGAGCGGCTGTGGATCAGGACCAGTTTTTGTGTTCATTTTGAAATGTTCAAGGTCAGTAAAATTCTTGTTAAAAATGCCCTTGCCTCTGCTAAATCTGAATATTATAATAAAAAGATAAAAGCATCCAAGGGAAATCAAAGGACTGTTTTCAGTGTTATGAATAAAGTATTACATAAAAGTCAAACTGTCCTCCCAAATAATATCAAGTCAGATAAAGATATGGCCTATTGTTTTAATAACTTCTTCTGTCAAAAAATATTAAATATACATAGTGGGTTCCAGTCCAGCACCTTATCACAGGGTAAGCCATTGGTAGAAGGATCCTGCATATCCATGATGGATACATTTGAGCCTTTTACAGAAACTGACAGTTGCTGAAAAAGTCATCTAATGCTTTCTGTGCAGTTGACCCTATGCCTACATGGCTTGTGAAAGATTGTCTGGATGTTCTGATAAATCCAATTACAAATATAGTTAATAAATCATTATCTCTGCGTGTTTTCCCAAGATCCTGCCCTTGTAAAACCATTAATAAAAAACCACACTATAGACTGTAATATTCTAAACAATTACAGACCTGTTTCAAATCTTACATTTTTATCTAAAGTTATAGAAAAGGCAGTTGCGTTCCATCTAAACAAATATTTAATCAATAATAACCTTAATGAATCACTACAGTCTGCCTATAAAAGTGGTCACAGCACTGAAACAGCCTTGGTTCGAGTGAAAAATGATATTATGATGTCAATTGATCAAGGTAAGCCAGTAATACTTGTTCTTCTGGACCTGTCTGCTGCATTTGATACAGTTGACCATAATGTACTTTTCTCTAGGTTAAAAGACATGTTTGGTCTGTCAGGTAGAGTACTTGAATGGTTTAGATCCTATCTGGAACAACGCTCCCAGAGAGTGTCTGTTCATGGTATTTTATCTGACATTCAGTTTTTGTTATCTGGTGTACCACAGGGTTCAGTTCTTGGTCCTCTGGTTTTCACAATGTATACCCGTCCTCTTGGGATCATTGCGCAGCGATATGGGGTTAAATATCACTTGTATGCTGATGACACACAGCTGTATATATCACTGGATCCTGACAATGAGTTAAATTTCTCCTCTTCCTTGAAGAATTTAGAACATTGTATTGCCGATATTCGGCTATGGATGACTCAAAATCTTCTAAAACTAAATGATAATAAAACAAATATTTTATATTTGGCATCACCACATTGTGTTAAATCCCTAAAGACACCAGCATTACAGATGGTGTCATCTTCGATTACCCCTAATGGGTCAGTAAAAAATCTAGGGGTTATTTTGACCAATGTATTAACATGCATGAACATGTGACATCAGTATGCCGAGCTGCCTACTACCATCTTAAGAACATCCACTGTTTAAAAGCATTCTTGACACAAGAATCACTTGTAACTGTAGTTCATGCCTTTGTTACATCTCGTATAGACTATTGTAACTCCCTGTTATATGGCATATCTGATTATAACATTAATCGCCTTCAGCGAATTCAGAATAGTGCAGCTCGCATTGTAACAAATACTAGAAAATATGATCAAATCACCCTAATTCTTCAAAAACTACATTGGCTACCTGTTAGACAGCGTATCCATTTTAAGATTCTGTTAATAACTTATAAATCTATTAATGATATGGCACCAGAATACCTGTGTGAACTGATTCCATTAGAAAGCTATCCCTAAAACTCAGGTCATCCAGTCAGATACTATTGCAGGTGCCAGTGTCTCGGCTCAAGTCATATGGTGATTGTGCATTTAGAGTTGCAGCCCCCACTTTGTGGAATAAGTTGCTGGCAAATATTAGAAATGTCGTCGACTCTTGAAAATTTTAAGTCTCTTCTAAAAACACACCTTTTTAAGATCGTCTTCACAGACAAATAATTATTATCTTTTAAATTATTATAGGGGTTTTACAGACGTATTATTTGGGGTATTATTATATTACATATTATTTGTACAGCGCCTTTGAATGGCTCCTGCTAGTAAGGGCGCTTTATTAAATATACATTATTATTATTATTATTAGCTCGGCCTTGTTTAGTTTTAATTAATTAAAATGAGGTAATTAATTGGTGATGTGTCTATGATGGCTAATCTGTCTGCATCAGGTATCAAACTGAATTAAGGAAATTAATTATTTACACCTAAGTTCATTAATCCGAAAACACGTCAATGGATAATTTGAAACGAGTAGTTGCATGGGAAAAAATTAATACGAAACTAGGCTGGTCGCATGAAGTCATACCTAAGCCAATTACACCTTATACATATATTTAAACATACTTGTTAGCTGGTATAATTCTGCTTCTCTTTCGTACCATTTTCTGACACACGCACGCACACGCACCCATGCACATACACATATATATTATGATACATAATAAAGGTGATTATTCTATTTGTTTGACTCTTAATTGCATCCAGGAATAACCAACGCATCTGGTCTGTATCACTGGTAGATACTAAACACTGACCAATCAATATGGGTGTCGACTATTTCGCATTTCTATTATGAAGCAATTTTCTGACATAAATTTGTCTTCAATTTAACATAGTGTTCTTCACCTGTATAATACTTTGTATAAATTTTAAGATGTTAGCTTTAGTTTGTTCTAATACTCTTTGAAATCACCAACTACGTGTAGAGTAGACTTGACCAGATTAATGTTTATTTATCAAAGCTAAATTAAAGTAGAATCTAATGAATTATAATCAGTTTGCAATTAAGGAACGATGGTATGGATGAAAGACAAATAATTAACTTACAACAAAGATAAAGGTTTAAAACCTTTTTAATCAAACAACTCACATATCTGGTGATATATTCCATAAAGGTGCACCATTGCTTGAAAAGTTAATTTGATCAAATTTGGCATTATTAAAAATAACAGATCATAAAATTAACAAATATAACAAGTCATATAAATAATTACTAGCTATCATCTTGAATACTATCTAACGAGTTACTTATTATTAGCGCTTATTTCAACCGTTGTTGCCCCCCGGAACTGACCCTTATCAGCTTACAGTAAATGAGTTAGTTCTACAAGTTACCTATAAAACTGTTTGGCCGGTTGGCAATACTAATATACTGTAGATATCAGGAATATCTGTTTGGATAAGAAAGTCAAAGATGGGTGAAATTTAAACAAATTTCTTGTAATATATGTCGTAAATGTGGGGAAGGTTTTTGGTACATTTTCTATTGTATATAACAATAATGGTGTTGATGGTACTACTACTACTACAACTAATAACAATAATAATAGCGTATTATATGGCGCCTTATTCAACTTGAATTTCTCCAAGGCACTAAGTATATAAAACCGTAATTAAAACATATTGTAAGCTCATATAGCACAGACACATTGTAATCAAATATACACTAGCTTATATATTACGAAATAACTATTTTAATTAAGTGGGGTTTAAGAAGGTTACACACAATATTTGTTTACTTGCTAAAAGTTTAATATAATTTAGCAACTTTTTCCACAGCCTAGACTCTGATGCTTGGAAAGATTTGTAATAGATTATAAGCTTCTCCTTCTGAATAAAATGACTCTAGAAGTTCATTATTCTTAGATTAATTGTCTAAATACTATAAGGTCGCAGACATTTAAATTTGCAATATTGTTTCCATTCCGTTCTAGGTTTACATTTTATAATGCTAAACAATACCGCGATTATTATTTATCTGTGACCGCATTGCGTCACAAAAACTCTCGTGTTCAGGTTACGGTAGTGCAATAAACGGGTCGATCAATAAAGCTTGTGACTTTACAACAGTCAAATAAATCCACGTAACAGGAACCGCATTTGCTGGTTTGGGTGCGAAATTGGTTTTGTTTAAAACTTAAGCAAATCTGATATCACCTTGATATCATATTTTAAGTGTTACGACTAGCATTGGTAGATCAATAAGAGTTACTAGAATAAAACATTTTGGAAGGTGAGATTTCATTTCCATAACAAAATACAATTGTCAAACAGGACAAGCGTATAGGCTGTTTTTTAAGAAGGTGATTCGTTCCAACTATATACCTAAGCAAACGTCAACATGACATGCCTGCCTCCATTAACAGTATTTGCTCGAATGAGACCATGCAAAGTCCTTCTTCGGTTGATGTGAAGGTGATAATTGCCAGTTATCCGAACAGACGCATGACGTAGCTTCACTGGGTACTTTGTTTTGGAATAAATGTATGAATCAACTCCTGCCATTGGTGGCATCAATTATAAATAAATAAACTGACTGGGTCAATAAAGTCATTTTCTTTGAATCCTGGAACTATAACTCTACTGCTCAAGACATCTTGGTTTGGTAATAAACGCTATATCTAACCTTATCTTTAGTGAAACGCTTTTAGAAACGGTAATAGCTAAGCCATAAAAGAAGAAAAATTACTTCCCCCGATAATTAGCCATTTGATGATCGTGGTGGTCTTTCAAAGGAGACTGTTCATTTAAAAATGTTCTTATTCAGGGATCCTTGATAACATTAATTATGCGAGATATGTTAATCAATAATACTATACTAATTAATCGCTTAGAAGTTTAAGACGCACTATTCTGATTCATGTCTTTCCATAACGACAAAATGCAGGGTGTTTCAACACGCATCTTCATTTTGGTATACACAGGGAACCGCTTTAGAACTAACGAATTAGTAGATGAATTATCCAACAAGGAAAACATAAGCCCAAGCCCTCATAATTGCTTGAGATGACTATCTTTTTCTCCCTGATAATCCGACTATAGTTTGTGTATAACTATTTTCCACATTTTGTAAATTATACTATCAAAATGGATCACATAACACCTGTTTTAATCTAGTTGCAATGGCTTCCTTAACATTTCAGATTACTTAACACGATCCAGTTACTCACATTAAGAAAGGAACAGAAGCAACACCTTAAGCTGAGTATTATTCATTTTTGCGAGTGACCAAAACACTTTCAGAAATATACGTGAAACCCATTTCCCAACACCATCTCTCAGATTCTAGAAATATTTTGTAATCTCCTAAATCTTCCTCATTTAATTTGGCTCCGTAAAAGTATCAATAAAGTATCACTCTTTGGCATTTATGCACAAAATATGTTTGTGATATATGTTTACATTCATAGCAAAATGTTCAAATGAGAAACCGAACAGTTGGTTAGTTTATAACATTCTAAAGTGAAAAACTTAACAACAATGATTGTATCCCCAACCGTACGAAGAAACGAGGAATAAGGATATAGCGATTGATGACTAAACATAAATCATTATCCTGCTGAAGCTCTTTTTACCTTTTTAGGCACAATAAAGAGTGTATATAAAACAGGTTTCACACTATATCTACAAACCTGAGATAAAATAATTTTAATTGATTTAATAATACAGTAACCTCACATATTGCTAAACTGAAGGGGAACCTATATCTAGCAGACTGTGCAATATCTTTGTTTCATAATTTAGTATCGTAGATTAAATAATTCATATAGCTTTCTACTATTCTACGGTATTTGAGAAATTTCAGCAACATGTAAAAAATTTAAACTCAATAGCAACAACATTTGCTTTATACATACTTAGATGGTATAGGTAAATGCTTTCACCAACACGGTGTATTTGACATTTCTATGTATTAATAAGCCTCATCTTGTCATGACCAATTCATCATAACTGTCTATATTGTGTATATACAAATTATATTACCGTTACCTTTATACGGTTTAGTTCAGTCGTTTCACCCACACGAAAACATGATCAAGCATGCCTTCTTCCGTCCACTTCTTTATATGATGTTTATGAATGCTAGTAATTGGAGCACTATTTCAGGCTGAGTTTCTTCAATTATTATTAGTAGTAGTGAGCTTTGTTTCAAGTAATTCATTATAGTATTTGTTAATATAATTCATAAATGTTAAGTTGTAATTATTTCTTTCGGACATTTTAACAATGTTTTTAATTTGTTAATAATCATGGCAAAGAATACTATATACTACAAGCTTCATCCGACATAAGAAACATATATGCTACAGAATGGACCCAATATTTGATGAATACGATCAATCAATAGTAAATAGTTTACCAGATTGCAGTAAACAATACGGCACTAAATATGTCTATATAATAAACAGTTATAAGTGATTTAGTTGCATCGATAATGATAATGATGAAGATGATGGTATATCTTTCTCAAAGGTGACCAGTGGTTTATACAGTAAAAGCCAATGTAGTTCCCCTTTCGAACTAGTGAACTTACAGAAGCCTATGAAGTTTATATTTCTTTGAATTGATAATACAATGTGTAGTATGTCTATCTCCTGATAAACGAGAATGAAGAATGTTCGTCTATTTAAAGTGTGACACGAAAGATTATGGTATATTCTACGTACTCGTGTGGGTGATACATAATATCAGGATAATTCATGAGTTTTATATATAATTTATATATTTATGTGTTATTGTATTAATTCTGTATCACCATTGTTAACGTTATCACTACGTTAATTTTCATTCTAAAAAATGTAAGCTTTCTTCTAGAAATTACTTAGACTATTAGTATCCGTGAGATAATCAATAAAGCTAATTACATTTCTTGATATTTCGTTAGGGTTATCCAAGCATTGTATTATCTGAACGAATCAGTTTATTCCCATTAACTTAATCAAATCAGTCGGTTAGCATTTACTAATATTGTGCAAGAATGTCTGTATTTAAACCAGAGCGTGTGCTATCTTTCTGGCGTATAGACTTGTGCCTGGTTCGATGGACCGACCAATGTCGAAGCAGGGAAATGTCATGTCGCAACGTCTGAGGAAGTGGACCAATCAATTATTGTGGTGAACTGTGGGGCGTCATGCTTGTGAGCTGCAGTGAACTCTTCTTTGACATCTTCGACTTCTCTGAAGCGGGCGACATGAACAGAACGGAGCTAGATTTATCAGACTGATATCCATCCAAAGTTGAAAACAACTTATAGGGGCATCATACTAGAAGTGATGTGGGACAGACTAACATTACTGTGTCTAGTCTGCAGCATGGTTACAGAATATTTGTTTATGTACATACAATGGTAATTTCTAGGCTACCTAGATTTATTTCAATTATAGTTATTGATTTTTGTTGGATTGGACACGTGCTAAAAGTTACTTAAATATATTCCTTATATATTCTATTCTTTCCATGGCTTATATTAAAAGAGCCAAATGAGTGGTTTCACGATATTCAAGTATCATTGTCTACAATACAAGCATAATATGTCATTTCAAAGAAAAGAGTTTAAGAACATCAAATGCAATAACTACTTAAAGGTTGAACACAAAATATAATATTTAGTAGGGTAACTACGTGATCGGATACCATGCTTAACTCATCAGGGCATTGGGTTGAACAGCTTGTGGAGATAATCAGGTGTGGTATCTCCCCATGCTCTAAGCAGACACTGTATCAGTTATAATTGTGTTGTATGGCGATCACTCATGACAGTATTCTACAGGATACCCCAGACATTATCGATCACGTTGAGGTCAGGTGACTGAACTGGCTTCAGGATCATCTGGACATCATGTCTATCTAACCATGTCTGTACATTACGCGCTGTATGAACTGTTGCATTGTGGTATTGGAATAAAATGGGATGATGGTATCCCCAAACATATTCGCAATGGAACCTGATGATTATGATCCAGAATGCTAATATAATTAGTACTTTTCAAAGTATCATCCACGATGATTAATTTACCATATCGATGTTAAGAAACACATCCTAATACCGTCAGGGGAATAGAACATATCCTGGTACATCGCTAAATATTTTCTGGTTCCATTGTTGTCCCATTCATCAATCATAAAAGCCAAGCTTGAATTTCTATTCATCCGAATACATAATTCTGGACAAGTTATCTTGTCTGTTCCATTGGGTAACTCTGATAGACCATCTGATTCTAGCACGTCTGTTGTTCGTATCAATGAGAGATTTCCTTCTGGCGACCTTACTGTGGAGAGACCAGCTATGAATCCTATTCCTCTCGGTTGACTAAGAAACCTCTTTGCCTGTCTGGCCATTCCACAAGCGGTTAACTGCCCGCTAAGGATAGGAATAGTTGTTGCGCCACAACACGTTTCAGTATCCTGTCTTCACGGGGTGTGGTCTTCTTTGGGCGTCCGGATCTCTATATCTCTACATGATAACTTCCGTCCATAACTGTCATACCACATATTAACATATTAAGTGCTTCAGTTTTGTTACCGCTACTGATTTAGCGGTAACTATTTTTAGGTTTATGTCTATAACTACCATGAAAACAGTCCACTGCGATAGTGTCAAAGGTATTATTATAATTATTAGTAGTAGTAGTAATAGTAGTAGTAATAGTAGTAGGAGTAGTAGGAGTAGTAGTAGTAGTAGTAAGTGTTATAGTTATAGCAGTAGTATTAGTATAAGTAATAGTAGTAGTAGTAGTAGTAGTAGGAGTAGGATGAGTAGTAGTAGTAGTAGTAGTAGTAGTAGTAGTAGGAGTAGTAGTGAGTAGTAGTTGTAGTAGTAGGAGTAGTAGTAGTAATTGTTATAGTTATAGCAGTAGTATTAGTAGTAGAAGTAGTAGTAGTAATAGTAGTAATATTAGTATTAGTAGTAGAAGTAGTAGTAGTAGTAGTACTTGTTGTTGTTGTTGTAGCAGTAAAACTAGTAGTAGTAGTAGTAGTAGTAGTAGTAGTAGTAGTAGTAGTAGTAGTAATAGTAGTAGTAGTGATGGTGGTGGTGATGGTGTTGGTAATAGTAGCAGTATTAGTAATAGTATTTTAGTAGTAGTAAGAGTAACACCAGCAACAGTATCACTAGTAGTAGCAGTAATAGTAGAGTTGCAATAGTCATAGTAGTAATTGTATCATAGTAGTTTTATGGTAGTTACAATCTCATTAGTAATACAAAGTGCATACTTGATGCTACTGGAACAATTTTATACACGCGTTTTAGATTTTATTTCGTTAACCTTATTTCTTAATGTTTAGCTGAAGAAATAGCCATCCTTCAGTTGCTTTAGAAGTTGGCTTTGAAAGACATGTTCTTCTTATAACGGTGAATGAATTGCATTATAAGGCTTTTTAAATGTGTCTCATGGGAAAATTAAATTGAACATTAAAATTTTGCTATATGTTAACAAATATTCAAGATATTTATGAATATATTTATGAATACATCCAAATTGCATTCGTTTTCGAATAATGTCTTTATTTATTAATGAAAATTGTTTGAAGCTATTCCTATTTGTATTCGAAAAATTGAGTTTTTATATAGAGGGACAAGAGTTTTACGTGAACTGGCTCAAAGAAAATCATAACTTGGTTATTTCCTCTAACCGAGATGTTATTGTGTATTAAACTGTTTTTACTTATATGAACTGCTATCGTTGACTAGTTGTCAGTGGTCTTATTTTACTCGCTAAAACAGAGACTAATATATCCATAAGGATGTGGATGTGGATATTAGCCGAAAGACTTTGCGTAAGAAACCTTCATACTGTTATCATTGGTTTGCTTGCTCAAAAGAGCTGATAACGTGTATGCAAATACTTTCTATTGCGATATTTGGCTCAGAAAATGCATTATAAAACATGTTTCTTATATTATAAAAACATCAACATTCACACATATTACAAATTATCAGTAAATTTCCACAGTTATTACCAAATGATAAACATTAGTATTTTTCACCAGCTATAAAGCTTCATCTTAGGACATTATTACCGGTAAGAAAATATGATTTATTGCCTTGGGTCCTTTTTATTTATTTAAATGTAAACAAAAGATTTATATGGGGTTGTTCTGTTGGCAGTTTTTTGAGGCAGAAATTAATTATGAACAATGAAATGTCGCAGTTTCATCAACCGGAATAGAAATTTTTTTCTTCTTCTTCTAAGATAAACTGAAGGCAAAAACCAATGATAACAAACATGAAATTCGAAATGAAGATTGTACTTATATTGATGCAACTAAAAGATTAGAAATATGGTATAAGATTACGACATGAACAACGTTCATGGAATAAAACAAAACTTTGAAATTTACACAAGTATTAGTGTTTATAGGTTCCTTTTTATTAAGATTATATTACTCCGAGATAATATATGTGTGTTAATAAAGTGATTTAACATTCTTTCTTATGTTAATAAAAGTAAAACATATTTAATTGTATGTGCATATTCAACCAATCTAATTCAGCAAAAATGTATTTAGGATGTGTACTGTTATTGTTATTGTTACTAATATTATTATTATTATTATCTGTCGCTCTCTTGCTCACTCACTTACTCATTTACGATGTACTAATTTTTGCCTAAAAGCTTTAGTTTATTATAACATACTGATAATATGATAGTGGCCATAATGGAAATTCACGTTCTGATATGAAAAGCTTTAAAATAATTTTCCTTCTTAATAATATACATAAATTTTCTCCAACAAAGGTCAGTGCTATGTATAGTATGGATTGTGAATGTGTTAATACTAAGCCGAAAACAAGAAATTCAATATCCATCAAAAACTTATTAGATTTTATTTACATAGTCCCTTTTCAAAGTTTCTTTTGTAGCAATAAATTCTACAACTTCATGTTTATTTACCTTATAATTGTAATTTAATAAAACGGCTACATGGGTAAAGTATCATAGGCAAATAGCCATAACTAATTTTAATTTGAGATTTTTACATACTTAGTCTACGTAATTAAGATAATATATTACATGCATAAAGGTATAACCTTTTAGAGATTCGATAAACCCTAATGTAATAGAGTTTTGCAAAACGCAAATGGAATGTTGGCAAAAGTAGGCTCTTACATATCTTGTAGAATAAAATCAGGTTTGGGATGTTGTTATATTAAAAACAGGCGCCGTCTTATGTATAGCAATTGTGGTTTACATATAATGCAAAATAGGCTTTATTTATTGTTTTAATGTCTAAAATGGATACCAGCTTCATAAATATTTCTCTAAAAGTTGAAGACGTTTTTGCAGTAGGAATATTTTCAGCATAGTTACAAGAAATGATATTGTTGTTTCATAATCTAGTTTCTATCAGCATAGGTTTTCTCTCAGCGTGTGCTTTGGAGTCCTCATACATGGTTTAAAGGCTTCAGCAGTCTTGTAGTTAGTGCCTGTATCCTTAATATCCACTAAGAAGCCTTTACCACTGATGTAACGATGACCGGATCATTTTGCATAATGACAGTTTTGCTCTTTTGCTGCTGCTTGATGACGGCCTGATACTTGTCTAGCCATATATTGCTAATGGCATCTGTGGTATGCGGCTTATACCCAGTTGGTTGCCTGGACATCATGGCATTGAATCTTCTTATCCAGGTCATCTTTATCGCTCATAGGGTACGGAACACATAGCTCTTGTGGTCGACTTGATGCTTGGGTGGTGGCACATGTATAAAATGTGGGAGCAGGACATTTCTGTGTTTGAGCGGGGCTGTCTCCATAACGATGGACTTAGGATCGGGCCCAGGAAACTGTGCACCCTGTTGCGTAGGTTCACTAGTTTTGGTCAACTTGGCATACTTGTCATGATGTGCCTTGATCCTAGCGATATGATGCCTCTGTATATTCCTCTATTTACACTGAGTAGTGACCTTTGAACCATCCATCCACAAGGTGAGCAAAATGGTTGCATATTGGATACACAGGTCTACCACCTTTGAACATATTGACTAATATGACTGAGCACTGTTATCCTTGTTAAACATTTAATATTTAATAAACTGTTTACAAGAAGAGTTTCTTGTCTTTTCAGGTAATAATCCGTTAATATAATTTTTGAGACCATATTTGATGCGATGTACTGAATTAAATAAATCAGATTAAATAGGTTTAGACAGCACAATTAATGATAATTATATCTGAAGATTTATAACCTTGACCGCAAAATCAAATTTCCCCGGAATAAATCGATTGTTCATTTCTAAAAGATTCAATTAATCATTGAAAGACTATTAGTAAATTTACAAAACAATCCAGAGTTATTATTTTATAAATACACTTAATTATCATAGAGTAAAAAACAATAGTTGTTATGTCACACTTTTTAAGGGCAGGATTCAGTGATGACTTATTGACAGTCTCACACTGGTAAACCTAGTAGATAATAAAACGAATACTTTGAGATTGTATTCTTGTATATATTGTTTACCTTCTACATTGTATTATATGTGTTTTATGTATTATGTGATCATACCGGGAGTCATGACATAGAGAGAGTAACTAGAAGGCCAAAGACTGATTCTAGAGTTAACGTAAATACCAACAGCTGTAAATCCGACAATGAATGCGGAAAGTAAGCTCATTCGTGAATGTAACGGGGGGGGGGGGATGGCTGTGTTATCTGCGCCATGTCAGTAGCCTGTTAATTATCCAGTACAAAGATCTTAGTCTGATTTAGATAAATTTTCTCTAAAATCACAGTTATAAATCATCCTGCTTATTGACGTTAACAGAAGAGTCGTCGTATTCACTTGTCTCAGGCAAGTTACCAAATGATTCCGTGAATTTAATTAAATTATCCAGATTCTTAAACCGCACCAGTGTCTATTGGATTTGAGAAGATTTAATATTAACGAGAAAACAAACTTCGTTTATAGTTTTTCATTTTGTTATATTATCTTGAATGATTCAAATTGGTTTTACTTGCCGTTTTCACAAACGGTATTTAATTAACTTTTTTGAACAAGGAGATACGTATAAAAGTCGAATGTATACAATACAAAATCCAAACACTGATAAACAACAATTCATTTGAACAGTCAAGTGCCAATCACTAACTTCCAATGAAATGGACCATATGCTATAATTAATCGCCATTTAAATTAATATGTTTCATGTAAACAATTAATGGATGTCACATGGCAGTTCAAGTAGAATAATGAACTACACATATCGTTAACACCATTGCTTAATACAATATTCTTTGTTCAAGTTTATGTTGCAGAACAGATAAATACGTTTCATGGTTTGATGTTTCATATGATAATGGTGAAAGAGATAAAACATCTCCTTTGATGACCTGTTATAATATCAGAATTATGTTAAATATAATCCCATGATTCTATTAATTTTCCATATTGTTTGAAGAAACAAGGTTATCAGAAACGGCTTATATCTTAATTATGGATATCGCCTAAGTTTTAATTATTCCTAATTGCTGCAACTCGTTTTCCATTGTCTAATCAGTGTTAATCTACATTTGTTTTTCAGTTGTGTAACTTTAGTTAACCAACAGCCTAAGCCAAATATCAAAGAATTCCATTAATATAATGTCGCTGATATATTGGTCAGTACTCCAATATACAAGATGTGTATTATTTAGCTGCTCAGATATTTTTGCTGAGTAGACATTGAACAATATTTTTAGTCAGCTTCGACATTATAAAAGTTTTATCTTGCAAAATAGACTAGTTGTAGTTATCCAATTAGAAATCTTTACTTGGTATAAATGACGGGGGTGGATTAGTGACAGATTTGTGCAAGTTAGGAGATTAGCTTTATTACAAATGATCTAGTTCTGGGAATAGGAATAAAGCATTCAAATAGTACAACGAACATTTCGCATACTACAACGATAGTATTATAAAAATGTGGTTTGAGTCATTCATTTCTTGGCATGAACGAAATTCAGAAGGGAAATTAGGGTTATGTCTGGAAGTAGGTTATTCTAACTACTAGGTTATTGAAACAATCGTCATTTATTTTATATATAATTAACCATCTAAATTAAGGCTGAATAGATGTTTTAGATATTGGCAACTTATATATTAATAAATATTCCTGATATTATGAAATGGGGACACTGACTCCCATGTTGTAATATATTCCCCAATTGAAGGGTTTTGATTTATCTGAAGAAATGCCGATTTTAGGTTAATTATCTATCATTAATGAAAATATTTACTACCCAGTTTAATAACATTTACATGTAGAAAGAAATAATGATGCTGCTGCTGCTGATGATGATGATGATAATAATAATATAGATTTAATGAAGATCACTCTCAGACATACAATTAGTGCCGGAAACACTAGAAACTATTTTGTGTGTGAAAGATTGTCAACAACACGAGGGTCTAATACCTGTATAGATTGTATTATTACAATTAGTATGTGTGTGTATGTGTGTGTGGGGCGGGAGTGGCTGTGCGTGTTATATTTTCACTTATAGTTAAGATCATAAAATACCTGATACCGATATTATATGAGAATAATTACAACCCATTTTCTATCTATCTCAGGTAACTTAGCAACGGTGTGGAGTTACCCCAGACCTTATACGGTGTTAATAACCTTAATACTGGAATGGCAAAATATTAAATATTCAAAAATGCATTACCATAATTAATTGTCCTTTATTGTCCACAGATGGCATTTTTCAGTGTTTCAACCAATTATGCTACTATATCAATACAGGTTACAGCTATATATATATATATATATATATATATATATATATATATATATTATATATATATATATATATATAATTAAAAAGTCCATTTCATGTTGATGATTATGACATATCTGATGCGTACTATCTTATCTAAATAAAAAAGATGAATATTCTGTTTTATTCAGGTAATTTTTCACAATGTTATGTTACCCCAGATATAATACCGTATTTGAAGCTTAAACGCTTTGGTGGCATATGCTGCTGGATTTATGTAACATCTTATAAGCTTATAAGCCTTCTTTTAACGGCTACACAGTGAAATATTTATGTCAGGGAATCTTTCTTATGACAGCAAGATAATAAACCATTGTTCACATGACTTTCACGTCGACATAGACCAAATTTAGATATATCTCAAATCTAATCATACACTAGGCAAAGTTATGTTGTCAGGGTTATAGAATATTTATTGAAATTTAAAAGGGTAAACCCAACTACAATGTCTATGCGTGTATATTGTTATTCCTATTTTATTTACATAATGCAATATATTCGTTGTCATCAAACCGAAGCCTTAAAGAATGTTTTCAGATTCGTGTTAGATAATTTAACTTTGCAGCTTAGTCATTGAGGTCTTCCCCCCTATTGCTCTCTCTCTCTATAGTTGTGTGTGTGTGTGTGTGTGTGTGTGTGTGTGTGTGTGTGTGTGTATGCCTATCTGTTGTTTATTAATGCATATATATGTTTATATAAAACAAATACATAGTTTTGAGTTTCTCTCTCTCTCTCTCTCTCACTCTCTATCTATCTATCTATCTATATATATCTCTCTATTTCTCTCTCTCTCTTTCTCTTCTCTCTCTCTCTCTCTCTCTCTCTCTCTTTATATATATATATATATTATATATATACTATATATATATATATATATATATATATATATATATATATATATATAAGCATATACTATATAAGCATGAATGTTGTATGGGCGAGAGAGTGTGTATGTGTCTGTTTGAGACAGTATATGTATGTTTGAGAGTAGGTCTATATTTATGTTTGAAAAGAGCAGTTTCTTTTGACTGACTACCAAAATAAGCAGACGTCTAATTCTCAGGGAGAACATACTGGTCTTCTATGTCCTAGCTGTTATCTTATCAATAAATGGTTCAATAAAGGGTGGCTAGAAATAATAAGATGATTGTTTTTGTATATGTGCTTTATCAAGGCCCAATCTCCTGAGAAGTAGAATTATGTTTACTCGTCTCAATTTCAACCAGCTTACAGATTCATACAATTATCTATTGCTATACAAATGGGATCTCTGTTAGGGCTTAAGAATTACTGCATGTACACTAAATCAGCAATTATCAAACGATCATTATCTAATATTTTTGATATGTATTGTGATGAAAAACAACATAGAGGATTTAAATAAGGATAATATCAAATTCATTCTCATCTAGTCGAAGTGGCATTTTTTTTAAACTAATAATCTTAATATTAAGGTCTATCGAACCTTGTATAAAGAGGTATTTTCGTTGGAACGGCGTGCGTACATTTTTAGTGACATGTATTGCCATTTTTCATAGCATTCGCCGACTGTCTCTAACGATACAATGTATAGGCGTTCGATAACTGGCAAATTCTTAAAGAAAAAGAGGCTAAGCCGGCCCATTCTTTGTCATATAATCGAAATAATAGTGAAACAACTCATTTTCCAACGTGTGACCTCGATTATACCACAATATGGGGTCCTATGTCAAATGGAGCCGAGGTTGAAGTGATGTCTTTGCCCAAATCTGCCCTCATTTTGCATTTGTATGGTTATATTTAAAATGTTAACAAACCAAACGGCGAATCCCTTTGTACAAATGAATTTAGATAGCTATATTCAGTAATAATGAGAAAGAAATATAATTCACTGACATCATGGATATGTTTTGTTGTATCTGAATTTGTTTTATAACTTTTTACCGGAATTACCAGGCTTAATTGAATGGTGTATTTCCCAAAATACCAAATATGTAATGTTATGTCTTGAAATAAAGTTGAACAAAAAGCTTCACGTACAAGTATATATTATTTTGACAGGCGATTTGTTTCATTCATGTGTCTTTTTGTTCCACTTGTATAGAGGTAAAATACAGTCAAGGGATAGCTATTACAAAGAGTTATAAATAGACAGGTATGATAGACCTTAAGTTTGAATTCAGATACATTACTTCTTCCGTTGTCAAAGTTTCAAATTCTTCCAATAGTCGAGTTACACCTTGGTAATTTGAACCTAGTTTCAGATTATCGGGGATTGTTTGAACCTAGGTTCAGATTACACTCGGAGGAGTTTGAACCTAGTTTCAAGCTACCCTCTTTAGGTTCAAACGACACCCCGGCTACAATGTTAGGAACACTCGTTCTCAAGCACAATACAAGCATAAAGAATTCATCATGACTATGAATGATATTCCTTCTCCTTTTTGTACTTTCTACAACACGAGAAGACATCTTGTTTGGATATGTAGCCTAATATCAATGGTGCACTGGGAGCGGGGTTGGTAAAGGTTGTATTGGGGGGGGGAACGGGGTGTACAATTATGTCCCAATCTATTAGGATTGTGATTACCGAAACACTAACGATAAATATGAAAGCTATGAAGGTTTTATTTTAACTTTTATTATACCTTTATATTATTAGATAGAGGTATTGAGTATAGAATGCTTGATATGGAACGTGATAGTCACGTTGTTAAAGATTATTATTTGGAAATCAAAACGTTTTAATAAAAAAATAATAGTCATATCTTAGTGAAGCACTACCTCTTGTATATAGTTAGACACAACAGTTGGTTTCTGATTGGACTTGTCAAAAGGCCTGTGTACTTTGAAGTTTGGGAACGTTTTACAAAACCTGTAGAATTAAGTAGAGAAGTCCGACATATATCTTTTAAATCAATTATTAGTAAAGATACATTGTGTCTATGCATAACATTTAATCTTATCGGGTTATGTTTTGATGTGTAGTGACAAAACACTGAACGTTATTATGGGGTGGAAGTCAAACATAGCGTCGCCGTAGTTCAGAGATTACTTAATAGAAATAAGAATGTGTGCGAGTTTCATTTCTTTCACCCCCCCCCCCACTTCAATAAGCTGGTCTATGAAGCAATTTACTATGTCATTTATTCTATATTTGAATATCGGTTCGATTATCCAAATTCGATGGAAACAGGATCAACAGTTATAAAAGACGTTCATGCGCGATAAGGCGTATCTTGGAAGAAATGGACGCCAGGAGGTTAGGATCGTTCACAAGTGTCCGAATTGGCCTTCATATCGGAACCAGTGGAATGTGAACGAATCATTGATGAAGTGTATAGGGGTCATATGTGCTCAGACAAGACACTAACGAATATAATTGAACGCTATTATTATAAATACCTGTCTGATGAGCTGTGGCAATTGCTAGGCAATTAACCCGTGCCACAAAAAAAGAACATGGAGAAGTTCATCCTGTTTCAGTACCCAAGCAGACAATGGCGCAAATAGGTGTTGATTTATCATTTCTACCAGAGACGTCCGACGGATATAGGATAATCGCCTCCGCAGTAGACTATTTCTCAATGTGGATTGAGGCGCGTGCCCTCAAAACAAAATCCGCCATCCATGGTAAAACATTTTTTTTCCTGGAGGACACTATGTGCCGACATGGATGTGTCAACATCCAAAGAAATGACCAGGGTAGATAATCCGTGAATGACGTTAGGACCGAACTCCAAAGACTATGCGGTACAGAACAAACAACACCAAGTGCATACCAACTTCAAGCAAACAGATTGGTTGAGAGAAAGAATAGGATGACGAAAGATAATCTTTTGAGGTGTATTGAGGAGAAACAGAATTGGGCGCAGTCTCGCCCGATGTTCTTCGCCTACCGCATCTCCGAGCATCTTCACTTCACTTATCCTCTTCATCCCCAGTTGGACATAAGGCCACAACTAGGTTTTGCCACAAGGTCCTGTCTTTAGCTGAGGCCTGAACCTCACCCCATGACAGCCCCTTCTCTTTCAGCTCGCCCATAACTGCCTGTCACCATGTCATCTTTGGCCGTCCTCGCTTCTTTTTTCCAGGTGGTGTCCAACTCAGTGCCAATTTGGGGATGATATCTTTGAGCATTCTCAGGACGTGTCCTAGCCGTCTCAGTCGTCTGCGTTTGATCTCAAGGACAGCACTGTTGCAACCCGTCTTCTTATAGAGTTCCACGTTGGAAATATCATTTGGCCAGATCTTTCTAAAAGCATCTATTGTGAAATGCATTGATCTTTAACCACTCGCCAGCACTCTGAGTCATACAGTAGGGTGAACTTCACATTACTGTTGTAAAGTCTTATCTTTGTTTTGGTGGTGTGTTGGTTACACTTCCAAATGTTCTGCAGTTTGCCGAAAGCACAGCGGGCTTTACCGGCTCTTGCCTTGATGTCTTTTTGGCCTCCATTTTCTTTGCTGATGAGACTACCCAGGTAGGTAACGTGGTTCACCATTTACGGTAACAGGTGCGGTTGGTGTGGCGTTGATGCCCATCACTTGTGTCTTGGATGTATTGATGGTAAGCCCAGTTTGCTTTACATATCTCTCTAATCTATCAGTTTTGTTCCTGCAGATGGTCAAACTTTACTGATAGAAATGCAAGAGCATCTGCAAAGTCGAAGTCTTCTAACTGGGAAAAGAGAGTCCACTGGATACCGCTGGGTTTATCTGATGTGGTTTACCGCATGACCCAGTCGATGACGACCAAGAAGAGGATGAGTCAGATGGTACATCCCTGTCTAACACCCGATTTCACTGGGAACCACTCAGAGGATGTATTACTAAGGATGACACTGCATTCAAAGTGGTTGTAGAATGTCTCTATCAGTGAAACAATCTTTAGAGGTACTCCATAGGATCTTAGGATCTTCCACAGAATGGCATGGTGGATACTGTCAAAGGCCTTTTTGAAATCAATGAAGTCGATATACAGCGGGAAATTTCATTCCAGAGTCTGCTCTATGATGTTTCTCAATGCAAATATCTTGTCAGTGCACCCTCTTCTCTTCCGGAATCCCGCTTGTTCTTGTCTCAGCTTCTTATCTATAGGTGTCTCGATTCTTCCAAGAAGGATTCTACAGAAGACTTTGCTGGAGATGGACAAGAGTGTGATTCCTCGCTATTGTCACAGACTTGGAGGTTGCCTTTGTTAGGATCTTTATAATGAGTCCTTTGTCCCAGTCACTTGGGATAATCTCTTTGTCCCAAATGGTGTCGAACAAGTTAACCAAGACTCTTGTAGCTGTACTGAGGTGGGCCTTCAACATTTCAGCATGAATGGAGTCTACGCCTGGGCCTTTTCCACTCTTCATAGCTTTAATGGCATTTCTAACTTCCGGTTCTGTTGGGGGACTGGTGTTGATGTTGAAGTCATCTGGCACTGGTGGGGGGTTGGCGGGTTCTTCTAGTTGAGGGTGGTTCAGGACCTCACAGAAATATTCAACCCATCTATTAGCTTGTTCACATTCAGTTGTAATAGTGCTGCTATATTTGCCTTTCACAGGGGCAGAGTGAGTATTGTAATTACCACAGAGACGTGTGTTGATCTTGTAGACAGTACTCATTTCACCTCTTGCTGCAGCACTCTCAGCTTCTGCTGCTAGCCCGTCTACATAGCACCTCTTGTCATTCCTGGCACGTTTTTTAACTTCCTTGTCTTTGCCTATGTATGCTTTTTGGACTTGTTGTTGGAGTATCGCTGATTTGGTACACAGCATCTTGTATACTATGGTTGAACCATCATAGGTCACCTGTCGCCGGACCTAGTCCATCGGCCCTCGCTAACTCCTAGGATGTCCAGTCTGTATATTTTCATCTTGCGGTTGACTTGTGCTAACTTTGAGGTATCGTTCATTGTACGGACATTCCATGTCCCTATACTAATGTTAGTTTTGGGCCCGAATAGACTAACTGTCGCACACCTGCCTGCTGGTGTAGGCTTTCAGCAGGTGTGGTAATACTGGCAGGCTAGCTCAAGTCTCCTATGGGGCCCCTTGTAGTGGTTTCGATTTTTGTGGTTTCCGTAACGATAATTTAGTTTATGGGGTGGGGTTGTTAGCCCCAAACCCAACCCCCAACCTGGAAGACCAGGTGCTGGGTTTCGTCTGGTCCCTTTCCTGAGACCTATCCGGCTTGATTAAAGCTGCCAGGGGCTTAAGCCACCGCTGGTATATCTCTCAAAGTTCTTGAGACATGTAAGCCTACGCACCATCAATAAGGTACCAGCACAGAGAGGAAGCATATCTGAGCATTCTAGAACAGAATGCTCACCCTTCATAATGTTGAAACAAGAGACATCAACTGTCAATTGACGTAGAGCTGGCTAGATATGTTCCTACTTCGATTAGTAAAGAAATACACAAAGATGAAGTCCATATTCGAGCTAGACAAAGAGAAGATGCACAGAAGAATATGTACGAGAAAGCCCACTGCAACATATCAAAGGCACAAGCAACGGTAAAAGAAATGATATGACAAACGTAAAATGTCAGAACAAATAATTAAAATCGATACAATGGAATGGTTAATATACCATTGTAGACTGCGTCGGATAAAACAATTACACGCTGAACAATATACATGACAATACCTGTGCCAGAAAGCGAATGAGAAGGATCTGAAGTAGTGGGAAGAAACAAATGACGCCCTCATGTGAAGCGTCGAGATCAGCCGACATTACTATAGATGATGCAGTTGCAGATCATCGATTCAGATTCACAAACGACACTGGAATATATGCCTGTGTGCAAGGAATGGCAGGAAAAAGCATGTAAGAATCTCCCAATCGAACTTGTTTGTGGCCATCATTTTCATCGATCTGAACCCAAGATAATCCAAATAACTGAGGCTTCTTCAAACATTGGGAGAAATTTGGGCGACAGCAATTGTTTTTTTCCGAGCAACTTCTCGTATTAAATTAACCGATTATAATATTGATATATTCTCACAGTTCCGCATTTGTATATATAATTCCTTTGTGGTGGATTTTAAATTCTGAATGATTATGGCTGCTTACCATATACTATTGTTGTTTTTATATATTATTATTATTATTATTATTATTATTATTATTATTATTATTATTATTATTAGTATTATTATTATACACGACTTCGAGAGACAACTGGCTAAAACAATTTTGAGATCTATAATTTGTTTGTAAAATAAAGTTGGTAAAAACACTAATATATATATATATATATATATATATATATATATATATATATATATATGGTGGCGTTCTGCATTCAATATATAAAAATATATATATATATATATATAATATATATATATATATATATATATAATGATTTCGTATATTTTCTAGTGCATATGTTGACATTCGTGCCCTTTCCAAAAACATGGAAGTGAATAAGTAGAAGATGTTTTACAGTTAGCTGACTGTTAATTAACCTTAACAGAGCCAATTATGTTTGGGAAGTATGATCAGATGCTGATCGATAGGCCTGTAATTTGCTGTATGAACCCTGCCCTTTGTCTTTTATAGTAGGATGAAAAATTTAGTTTTCACTTCACTTGGTAATGTATATGTTCTAGTTGCCTTATTAATTATTAACTTTAGTGGTAGATAATTAGCTCAAAGATTAATATTTTTAGAGATACAAATTCATATCTCATTAACATTTTAAAATTAACATTTTACAGTATCTTCGAAATAACGTCTTCATTTAATTTGTTGACACTAAGCGCAGCTACAAGCTATGTTTAATATAATATAAATAATTTATCCCACTTTGTATTCTTATAATTTAGTGTAATGTTATCAATATAATCATATTTATTTCTTAAATCGGTCGTTATAATTCCTTCAGCTGCCCTGCTAACAGAATGATGCAGAGCATAAGTAGTAAGTAGTGTGCCTTTTACAGTATTGTTATTTACCATAAGTATTAATTGTTTTGATACATTCCTATGGTTTAGAACGAGAGATTTAATTATATTTATAAGCCATAACTATTTTTGGCATTTTGTTAGCGTTTATGTTCTACGACATTTTTTGTTACTAAATTAATTTGTCCATGTTTGTTCCAATTTCAAATGGTTTCATATTTAAAAGAAGTTCCATTTAAATTAATTATTAGTAATTATTGGCACATTGAGTTCGTTTATCGTATTTGGTACATTCGTTTATTTCCTAATGTCTTAATAAATAGAGGCATATTTATCAATAACTTCGTTTGAGAGTTGAGAACAGGAGTCATAAACTGAACCAAAATATATTTGATATATAATATGGTACACATTACTATTTAATTTAAATATTTCTCTTCACTCATGTGGTTCTAACCTTTGCATGGCAACGCATGTCGTATAAAAGGAGGCATATAAAATCTCGTAACGGAATTAATTAATAGATTAAATCAAAACAACTAATTTTTTATTTTGGGCCAATTTTAAACCAAGTGGGCTTTATCTACTCATTTTGGAGCACTCTCTCAGACAATAGAAATCATTTAAGTTAGTTCAATTATTATCGCCATTCAAAGGAAAATGATAACAACGATAATAATAATATTACGATTGTATCCTGAAATAGCATAACAAACTTACTTACTTCGGCATTTTGACACAAACGAAAACACTAAATCATTTCTCTCATCTATAAAATAAACAAAATACGAACTAGTTTTATTGGGCTTTGTTTGAAATTAGTTTATTCAAATATCGTTCCTTTCTTCAAATCATAGATACGCTTCCTATTTTATTTCCAACGGAAAAGCCTAGTTTTCTGCCTTTTATCGTGAATTCTCTGCCAGAAAACACCTGTAAGACGCCATGTATATCGATGAAAACTTCCAAATTGATACAGTTACATCGCAACAACACTAACGTCAATACTAATTATCACTGAATAATATTATCAAATAAAGTTTGCTTAAAATATTTTTACGTTAATGATCCTTCGACGGGTATCTAATAAAATTATTCACTTATATACCCGTGTGATTTGATTATATCGTCTCATTTTTGTCCTACCCTAAGATCCATATAGCGCGTTATCCAATCACCTATCCGAATTATTACTCTCCATAATTGGAAAAATAAACACAAATTTCACAAACCGTTTAAAGTTTCGAAACGTCAAATGGCAACTTGTAATTTTTATTTCATTTCTTTTGCATATTATTTTAGATGAGATTTAATAAATGTCCTCTATCGTGCGTTTTTAAGAAGAACAATTATATTTACAAATATCAAATATGCATGTTATCCTTCATGACTAATACATTTCAAGACTCAGTGGTTGTGATTTAGTTAGTAATAGATGGGCAGTGACTCGTTAAGACATGTTCTAATAAGAACAGGATAAAACTCGACAGATTATGATAGTGCTAATTCAACAACTAAATCAAAGATCAAACTTGGCGTCATGTCAGACTGGACAGGACAACTATAAGAAGAGAGGGAAATGATGAAAAACGTTGACGCTGCACGGGAGGAATCTTGAATCGTCGTTTTTCTGAAGTTATACAAACGAACCGGGATACACTAGGAAAAAATCTCAATTGAACTGAAAAGTGTTATTGCAAAATGATTTAGTAACCTTCCCAAAATATCAATAGTGATTAGAACATTATGAAGTCTTTATATAGAATTGTGTTCGGTGAGATGGTACTAGAAATCGATCCAAACGGGTTCTGTCAAAGAGCAACTAGAGAATGCCAATACAGAAACTAGAAAAAAAGAAGGTTGTGTAAAACATACATGACTCTCCTAATGATGTTAGGTTGTGTAAAACATACATGACTCTCCTAATGATGTTAGGTTGTGTAAAACATACATGACTCTCCTAATGATGTTAGGTTGTGTAAAACATACATGACTCTCCTAATGATGTTAGGTTGTGTAAAACATACATGACTCTCCTAATGATGTTAGGTTGTGTAAAACATACATGACTCTCCTAATGATGTTAGGTTGTGTAAAACATACATGACTCTCCTAATGATGTTAGGTTGTGTAAAACATACATGACTCTCCTAATGATGTTAGGTTGTGTAAAACATACATGACTCTCTTAATGATGTTTTGTAAGTACGTTTTATTATATTCTAGCATGATCTGGTAAAATACATCATACATCTGGTAAAATACATCATACAGTTAATAATAATAATAATAATAATAATAATAATAATAATAATAATAATATGTGATAGTTATATAGAGCCCTATTCAGCTAGAAGCTGTTCTACAATATAAAGGCGCTTTACAATATTATTATCCCTGACTCAACCTTTTTCCACCCAGCACTATCTCAACACCCAAGTGAACATACAACGCATGCTGCCATTATAAGCGCAAAGCTTTACCCATACATGTCAGGTGCTCATTTTTATGGATGAGTGAACCAGCCGCTACATGACGGCATTACATCACACGCAGCCTCGAATCAGCGACCGTTAGGCTACAAGTCCTATGCTCTAACTAACTGCGTTGTCAAGGCTTGAGAAGGTTACTCTTATAAAAATGACATACCTATAAATGGCTATTTAGATATTTCTTTAGTCCCAATAGCAAAGCTCTTGATGCAAGTACACATGCGCACACGCACACACACACACACACACACACACACACACACGCATATATATATATATATATATATATATATATATATATATTACAGTAAAATACAATTTAATCGATTTAAATATCGATATGACTTCATATATTACACTATATGGCAATATTATGTCATTTAAATCATATATATTAAACTTTTTACGAAGAACATATATATGGAATTGTCATGTTCTCATGAACAATTTATCATAATAGTCAAAACTATATGTTTAGAAGAGAAATTACCCGATAATGTTATCTGGTATCGTTAAATGTTCAGAGACTAGTGCATGCCTTGTGACTGCTCACCTAAATTATTGTACTTCCATCCTGGTCGGAATTCTTGATGCTGGTGTCCAAAAGCTTCAACTATTACAACGTTTTCAACAGAGCGCATTGTAGCAAAGACAAGCTAATATGAACATATCATCCCTGTACTTAAGGCCCTGCATTAGTTTCCAGTGAGATATAGGACAGATTTTAAGATCATCATCCTTGCACATATAGCCTTGTATGAACTGGTTCCACCGTATAACTGCAGCATGCTACAAATGTATCATCCGACAAGGACACTGAGGTCCGCAAGATCAAATGTTTGTTGATACCGCGGGTCTGGACGTTTAGTCGCCGGTCGCCGGTTATTCCGCTATGCAGATAAACTATAACATTGTCACTCAGTTAATGTTTTTAAATCTTTTTTAAGACGTATCAGCTTATTATTATATATTCTTAAATTGTTTAATGTGTATGTATGTATTAACGGTTCATCAAGTCATTTTTATCAAATCTATTCACCTTTTAGGAAAAACAGCTCCAAAACAAAACAGTTAAATGTGGTGCTATCTAATTTAACAAATTATTATTATTAGTATTATTATTAGTAGTAGTAGTAGTAGTAGTATTGTCGTAATATTTGAAACAAATATTCTTAATTTTGACTATACTACATGTATTATCGGTTGAAATTCGGTAAATATGCTTAACCTCAGGCAACTGATTTAACCCTGTCTCTCTGTCTCTCTCTCTCTCTCTCTCTCTCGCTCACTCACTCACTCCCCCCTCTCCCTTTTCCTCTCTCATTTTCCTAGCATATATATATATATATATATATATATATATATATATATATATATATATATATATATATATATATATATATATATATATATATATATATATATATATATATATATATATATATACAGTCACGTCTCGTTTATTCAATATTTATTCGCTGTTTTTTTTTTGTTTTTTTAATCGTAGTCTCATCTTCGGTTGATTACAGACTTCCAGAACTTTTATATAATACTACAAAACATTTGGCTAATACCTATGATAACCTATAAATAAGAGTTAACACTTTTACTCCTTTTTCTTGAAAAGAATAATCTCATATTGGAATTGTCGCTAGAAAAGAAATTTTATGACATCGGGCGTAATCTAAGATTAAGACAATTTATTCCAATTAATTTAATCGTTTTTTTACAGATATACCAACTTTAACGAACGTTCCAGAGGCAATAATATCTTCTTAGTGATAATTTAATATAATATATTCAAATGCATATATTTATGACAGATGAATGCAAGCGATCGTAAACAGCTGCCAGAAAACAAAATTAATTATACCTCTTTTATAGGATTAATCATAGTAAAATAGTAACAAATAATCATAGGGAAATTAATAATTTAATTAATTTGAAGCTAATTAATCCCACATCAGTTTTGATAATCAGCACAACTGAAGAAATAATACCATGAAACTCATTTTTGTCATCAAAGTAGAGAACTTTATACTAGAACATACGTGCGAACAAAGCTCCTCATATTCCCCAGGAGCTGTATACTAGTAGACATTTCCAGATATGCGATGCGGTTTTAATTGAAATGTTAGTTTTCAATAGTACCTGGATTAGATGTTCTAAATTATTAAACTGTGTTATGGCAGTAAGGATAATGGTAGGACTAATTTCTTGCATTGAAATATTCATCGAATAATTCAGCTGTGAGAGAAGTTACAGACTTTGCATTTAGCGTATTTTAATTTATTTAACATATTTTGTTAATAAGATTTTATTTCTCTTATACATTGATAACTTGACGGAGTTAAAAATAAACATGTGATTATTATATCTGTAAATAGCGTTGTTATTGCCAGCGGGTTCTGTGCGTGTACGTGCGTGTACGTATGTGCGCGCGCTAGAATTATAGTTTAAATGAAGTACTTCTTCTACGACCGTGAAAATCACTCAAATGAGAAAAGTGTGTGCTGATCACATCATAATTATTGTCCCCTCCCGTGTTAATGACAATTTCATCAGGTTTGTTTTTCTGTCTGCAATTTTCTCTGGTTATTTTCGTAAAAACAATGATATATCATTAAATATATAATAGCTTTAGAAGTCGATTACCTTTCTTTATGTTCTCACGGTATGTTTGGTTTAGTATCCTGCAGTTCATATTGATTTACTGATGGAAATCTATTATATTACCCACAGGGATATTGTGCATGAATATCTGCTACTACACACAAAAGAAAGTTTAAAGGCCATTACGTCTATGGTACCATCGAAATACACAGGTCGCATAGAGCGATGGCAGATATTATTTACAACAACTACAACATATGTACCTGTGTGTGTGTGTGTGTGTGTGTGTGTGTGTGTGTGTGTGTGTGTGTGTGTGTGTGTGTGTGTGTGTGTGTGTGTGTGTGTGTGTGTGTGTGTGTGTGTGTGTGTGTGTGTGTGTGTTTTATCTGTGTATAATAAGGCACAGGCACAGAGAATCTCGAACCGTGAATTCAAACTCTGGACGTTTCTTCAGGGGACTGAATCCAGAGTGGCGACTTTTCTTGCTGAGACATGTGTAATGTCTCACCAGTCCCTAAGCCGCCAAGCAAAATCAAAATACGAATCACCTACAGCCGTGGAGTTTGGGAGTAAAACACCCAAGTCAGATCACGGCAGTAGTGAGAATGTTTAGATTAATTATCTAAGCAGCCCTATTTATAGCTATTTTAATTGCTGTATCTTTCTTCAAAGCAATACTATATAAACCATATAACCCAATTGTCACTGTCTTCAAAGATCAGTTTTTACAACGGGCAGGCGTCATGAAGCGACTACTATTAAAACTGTTTATCTTAATTACTATTAAAAGACTGACATCTGCGCTGAAGCAGACCGTAATAGCGCGCGTCATAGCTTCCGTACTGTTTGAACTATGCTATCATTTTCAAACCTGACCTAATTTATGCTATTCTAACTATTGTAGTTCTTAAATGTTATTTATGACAAGCAGATTAGAACTAATCTTGAATGTCATAGTACAAACTGGACATAACTGGACCTAGGAAAGATAATTCTATTCCCACATACAACCAAGGTGAATTATATAAGTTGTTATATAAAACCCACCAACCGCGCGAGCTGTGTCCAATGCAGTGTTTCTATTCCTGAGTCAGGAGTACATGCTTTAAGAGCGTACTGTGTCTGCTACAGTCATTTAAATGCTGGATAACCAGGCCAAACACTTAAACGGCGTGCCTCCAAAGACGCAAATAGTGCACGGAATATACAGCTCTATATCAACTTTTCTTAGAACGCATGGACCTGGAAACATAGTCTCCACGCACAGAAAAGAACATCTCAACCGCAGCATAATATGCCTTGTGATATTTGCTGGAGGGTCAAATACCTCATAAGCATACAAATCCAATAAATACTATGACCTACTCGTCACTAACCCTTTATATCAAATATTACAAAATTGGTAAAAAGAAAACACGAACCTCAATCTCTGGCACGGGCAATGTGTGTTTTAGTTGTGTATAATAAGGCACAGGCACAGAGAATCTCGAACCGTGAATTCAAACTCTGGACGTTTCTTCAGGGGACTGAATCCAGAGTGGCGACTTTTCTTGCTGAGACATGTGTAATGTCTCACCAGTCCCTAAGCCGCCAAGCAAAAACAAAAAGCGAATCACCTACAGCCGTGGAGTTTGGGAGTAGAACACCCAAGTCAGATCACGGCAGTAGTGAGACTGTTAGATTAATTGCTTGTAGTTCGGGGAGTATCCCCAGGCTGTCGCTCTTTTGGCACAGCCTTTAGATTAATTACCTAAGCAGCCCTATTTATAGCTATTTTTTAATTGCTGTATCTTTCTTCAAAGCAATACTATATAAACCATATAACCCAATTGTCACTGTCTTCAAAGATAGGTTTTTACAACGGCAGGCGTCATGAAGCGACTAATATTAAAACTGTTTATCTAAATTGCTATTAAAAGACTGACATCTGCGCTGAAGCAGACCGTAATAGCGCGTCATAGCTTCCGTACTGTTTGAACTATGCTATCATTTTCAAACCTGACCTAATTTATGCTATTCTAACTATTGTAGTTCTTAAATGTTATTTATGACAAGCAGATTAGAACTAATCTTGAATGTCATAGTACAAACTGGACATAACTGGACCTAGGAAAGATAATTCTATTCCCACATACAACCAAGGTGAATTATATAAGTTGTTATATAAAACCCACCAACCGCGCGAGCTGTGTCCAATGCAGTGTTTCTATTCCTGAGTCAGGAGTACATGCTTTAAGAGCGTACTGTGTCTGCTACAGTCATTTAAATGCTGAATAACCAGGCCAAACACTTAAACGGCGTGCCTCCAAAGACGCAAATAGTGCACGGAATATACAGCTCTATATCAACTTTTAGAACGCATGGACCTGGAAACATAGTCTCCACGCACAGAAAAAGGAACATCTTAACCGCAGCATAATATGCCTTGTGATATTTGCTGGATGGTCAAATACCTCATAAGCATACAAATCCAATAAATTCTATGACCTACTCGTCACTAACCCTTTATATCAAATATTACAAAATTGGTAAAAAGAAAACACGAACCTCGATCTCTGGCACGGCAATGTGTGTTTTAGCTGTGTATAATAAGGCACAGGCACAGAGAATCTCGAACCGTGAATTCACACTCTGGACGTTTCTTCAGGGGACTGGCACAGGTATTATACTTTCATTCAAACAACAATTAACTCCAAACTGATTTTTAAAAAAAATTAATTGTAAGTATAATTAATTACCGGCAAAATTAGAGAAAAATGAAAGAAAAAACAAATTTCTAAAATAATCCAAAAGAGGATAATTTAAATATAAAAAAGAAACTATGATTAAAACAAAACCAGGCTTTGTGTCGAACACTACGGCCAAGAAAGATTAAACCTAAAATGGAGAAATAAAATATTAATACACAGTATGAATAATGTGTGAATAATATAAGCATAACTCAGAATAAATTCAGATTAATACTAATAGCAGCGATATAACACGACTCAACCCAATAGCAACGACCGGTTTCGACCTATTCAAGTCTTCATCCACATGCTGAAAACTGTCCCTTAACCGACACTCGCTGTCTTCTATTTAACAGAAATGATGTTGCCAATCTGACTATCTTTCCAGACATACCATATGATCTAAGTTTGCCAATGAGCCGGTTATGTGGAACCGCGTCAAATGCTTTCATGAAGCCAAGATAATATGTTGCATCTAACTCCCCTCCTCTCTATCTAGAATCTCTGTCCAAGTATCTAAGACTTTGAGTAGTTGTAAAACGATTAATCTACCTCTTATAAATCCATATTGCCTATTACTGAGCAGATTATTTCTCTTCATATGAGCTATCTTAACATCCCTTACTAATGATTCCATAATCTTATAGACTATTCATAATACGACTGACTGATCTATAATTGCATGCTAACTTCTTACTACCTTCTTAAAAATTACAGAGATATGGACTTGTCTCTATTCCTTTAGAAGGATCTCTTTCCTAAGGTTGAGTCGTATATTAATTCCAATGCCGTGCCAAGTTGCTCTGTTGTTGTTGTTTTTTTCTTCAGAAGTCTTTGGTGCATTGAATCGTTCCTTATCTTCTTCATGCCGTGCAACATTAACATTAACTAACTCGATAACAAAGCCAATTACATTATATAATTATAATCATTATTAGGAACATGTTTTAATGTAAATAATAATTTATTTAGAGAACGCTGATTTTTTAAGTGGAAATATTCTGATAATGTCTAGTTTAATTAATTCCAAAGGTAATGCTACTATTTAAAACTAATGATAACAGAAATACCGTTGTTGCTGTTTCATATAGATTCTTGTTATCGTCAGACATAATATATTATATATATATATATATATATATATATATATATATATATACACACACACAACACAAAATTCATTTTTGCTTTCAGAAGGATAAAATAAAGGAAATATTTCAAAGCAAGTTTCAACTTGCTCCTTGCCATATCTTAAAATAACCACATCTTAACATCTCAAACAAGAAATGGGCTCAGGTAGATTCAGCTTTCACTGACTAGTTTTAATGATACTAAAGTCACAAAATGCAATATTAGTTTTCATAGATTATAGAAATTGTAAACAATATTCTGGTTCATGTTTGAATGTTCGGATTTTCACAATGAAAATGGTTTTGTCCATATATTATTCGACGAATAGTTAATATGACACACACACACAGAGAAGAGTTAGTGATATAAAATCTCCCTGGAAGACCAATATCATTGAGAGCGCTCCAGTTTGATCGGGTGATTTTTCGGAATTGCCTAATCCGCAGCGAGTGACAAGGTCAACCCGTAAGACCCTCAACCTTAAGGAGATTAATTCAACCATAGACATCGTTGAAGCGTGGACCGCATAACTTCCCCAACACACGATATGGTCCACGCCACTAAGCGAAGATTGGTCAAAACATTAAAGGGTGCCATTAGACTTTAAATGGTCAAAAGTTACCCCTCACGTTTTGACGATATTAGAAATAAACTTACTAAGTAAGGGACCCACATTTGTTCAAACCCCAAAGATTTCTAAAATAACCATTTTTTGAAGCAACTAAATACTTTGGGAGGAAACTGAAAGTAAAATATTTTTTCGCTATTAACGTAGCAATTTTTAAAACCACAGAAAACAAAAATTACTTCTAAATGACAAGGGAAGTGATGCAGATTGATTAGAATGTATAACTAACTTTACAAAGGACATAGATGAACTCAATGTCATACGGGAAAAACTAAATTTAACAATTGAAGAAATATTAAGGCTAAACAACCTACTTAAAAATAAAGATATGGTAATTAAAAAGGTGATACATTTTTGGTACTAATAATAATGGACAAAAAGAGTACCATTACCGAAGATTATCTTCAATTAAATAATGATAATCATTACCAAGATCTTTGTGATCCTGTATACCCCAGAACGGCGATACAAGTAACAGGTTTTCTACTTCTGTAATGAACAATATGTTGTAGAAACTAGTACATCTCTTCGTGTAAGATTTACAATTGAAGGAAAACATCGACTTTCTTCTTTATATACGCATTTAAAAGTGCACACAGATGACTCCTCTCTGCCTGATTACAACCTTCCATCACTCTGTGATTATATTGTAATACCTATTTAACGGATACACAGCACATGTTCCGATTAGCAGGGCTGAATTAATAGATTAACACGAGAGATCTTTTGGATTGATACCCTGGGATCATTAGAACCAACAGGATTAAATACAAAACGTGCGGAAGATATATTAGAATTGGCCGAAAAGAGTGACACTGTAGTGAAAAGAGTGACACTAATAATGCCGTTTTCTAGAACAGGCAATATATACCTCAACCGAAGAGTTATTTAGAATACTACCAATATAGTATAATCACTGCTAAATATCAATTGCCAAATGGGAAGCTACGACTAATTCATTTGAAGTACATTTTAGGTTTATTTTCTTATTATGTTGGGCACTTTCACACTGTAAAAACATATAAATTTTATTCAATTATATTTGGGATGTTTTCTAAACACCGGGTTACGTCAGTTCACAAGTAGAACAATGAGATTAAAATAGCACACCTCCTTTGTTAAAAAGAACTAAAGGATTAAGTGCATGTATTCGTATTGAAAATTGTGTATATAAACCTCGAGCAATATGGTAACGTTAGACAATCTATGGAACCTGATGAAGACTTGAACAGGTCGAAACCGGTCGTTGCTATTGGGTTGAGTCGTATTTTATTGCTACTACTAGTATTGATCTGAATTTATTCCGATTTATGCTCATAATATTGATATATTATTTATACTGTGTACTAATATTTTACTTTTCCATTTTAGGCTTAATTTTGTATTGATGAATTATTGGCCGTAGTGTTCATCACAAAGCCTGGTTTTGTTTCAATGATAGATTCTTCTTTATATCTATATCATCTTCATCTGGATTATTTTAGAAATTTGGATTTTCATTCATCTTTTTCTAATAATAACGGTAATTAAATTATACACGCAATTAAATATATATTTTAATCAGTTTGGAGTTATAATTGCCGTTTGAATGAAAACATAACACTTGTGTCAGTGCCTTAAATATATTTATAAAATAAAACACACGCACATGCACACATCAGAGAATCGCAAAATGTACGTTCACGAAAGGTGTTACATTATCATAACAAAACTATCTATATTTAGGAAAAACCCTTGCCACAGTTTTATATTGAAGATATATATTTCGTAATAACAAATAGTCAAAGGAGAGTAAATTCATAAAAAGTAATATTTCTAGAAAGAAGTGCATGCTTCTTTTCCAGACCACTCCACTGGGTAATCTGAAAACTTCGCATATTAACAGATGTCACTAGATGACTACTACCGTCTTCTACGTTGACAGGCATGAAGCTTTATTTTTTATTATTACTGAAGCCTAGTATCAGTCACACGTGTTTTCCTCTGTAATTCTTCATTCAAAGCATAATAACAACTGAGCAGCTATATCCGATTCTTGCTCTCAAGTCACTCGACATATATATATATATATATATATATATATATATATATATATATATATATATATATATATATATTACGCAGTATAAGTATATTACTTCAAACTCAATCACAGATTCAATGTAGTCAATATTATTGAGAATTGATCTTCTATCTGTTTTGTAATGACATGGATATTTCACAAAAGACATAATAGAGAGAGTTTCAACATTGTTTTCAGGTTATTCTTTAAATTTACGAAACACTCTTCCGTGGTTCGTAGCGAAAGTGTATTCCTTAACCGTAAATAATTAACAAACTTTTGATTTATTTGGATAGAAGCTAACATATAACAAACATAATTGAAAAAGTACGGGATAGAAGACTCCCTGGAAGATTATATTATTGTTTGTATGATCATATAATTTATGTTAATATATTTATTCAAATTCAACATTAGGCAATAGGTGATGGCTACAAAACAAGAAAATGTCGATAGTTATAATTTGTAGAGATGGCACATATAACTTCTGCAAATACAGTGTTCAAATACAATCAGAATTTATTTATTATCTAATCTTTGTGGTCATGATTTGTAAAATGTAAATTTCCGCAACTTGATCCACTGATCTCTCACGGTAGTGCTAAGTTTACCAGGCTATAAACAGACTAAATAATAATAATAATAATAATATTATTATTATTATTATTATTATTATTATTATTATTATAGTAAAACAAAGAGCATTGGGTACATGTACATAAATACGTGCTTAGCATTACAGCAAAACAATAAAAATGCAATCAAATAGCAATAACACCAAATATCAAAACATACTGGTCATGTCTATTATGCTAATTACGGCCTTAGACATATATGTTTTACATGGACATACATGTAGGAACATATGTTATCACTGTATAGCCATATAATAGTGATAATAAAAGTGAAATGATCATCAATACCATCATCATCAACAGCAGCATAATCGGTGTTATGAACATCATCCTTGTTATTATAATTGTCATCATCATCATATTCATAATCTTTATCATCGTCATCATTGTCATCATCATAACCAGCATAACCATCACCACAACAATCATCATCATCATCATTATCGACCCAAGCAAACCATATGTAGCTGCTTAATTGGTAGATATATATATATATATATATATATATATATATATATATATATATTGTTGTTATCCAATTAGGTAATACAATATTATTAATTCGTTAGTAGCTTATTAATTATTGACATGCCTGTTCATTAAATACTGTAAAATAATTAAATATATAAACACTCGACAGAAGCTCATTGTGTTTATTCCGATTGTCTTATTACTACCTATAACTGATGACGAATAACCACAAGTAAGACGGCATCCATTTAATATTTACAGTCTAATTTGGAATAGTGAATTAATTGGTGCAAGGCTTACTTCTACCATTATCTAAATAAGTGATGGCTCAAGTAATGTCTTAATTATTCCATTAATTAACATCATCAGCAGAACAGCATGATCGTGGATTGTTAATAGATGGAAAACAGCAAATAGTAAGAAAGGTTTTTGTCGGCAAATTCATTTGATACAAATGAACGAGGGATATGTTTGCATTTTCGGATGTGAGCTATCCAAACCATGTCAGTCAGGTAAGATGACAATTAACGATGTATGTGTGTATGCGTTTTTTTCCGTGTTTAGGCAAGATGTATTTCCTGCTGAAATATGTTATATTTTATAAGTCTCAGTATAAACAACCTGTTTATAAGTATAGTTTACTTGCCAATCTTTATCCTATATTGAGACTACTGTCCCATATTCAACAGCGTAATTGTCTTATGAAAACCTACCTAATATCATCACACGAATTGTCTTTGTCATTATCTGCTTACTATAGCGTCAAATCATTCTAATTATTTCACAACATAACGAAGGGCTAAGAAACGACAAATTAGCATCACTATGAAGCAGGCTGGTGTTCTGGTGCGAAGGATAACGAGAAACTGGCTGATTTATGCTGTGACGTTTGTCGAATATAGTAGGAGACTAACAACAGCAAAAAGAAACCTCCATCTTGTAGGTCGCTGAGGACCACAGTTTACGAAGGCAGATTTCTGAACAGCAGCAGCAGCTTATATAATAACTGGGTCATTATTACTGATTTTTGTCGGCTATTTTCATGAAGTTTTGGTAAATATTCATGTATTCTGGTGTCTCTATTCTAGTATTTAAACCATCTGATGATACTGATCAACTAGTAGATCCCCAAAATATTATGACGTGCGATATTCTCGACGAACACGAACCTTTATGGTCAATGAAATAAATTAAGGTAAGTAAGAAAATACGATGTTAAAGAGATATAAAGGCAACAGCGAGCGGCCGTGTATCAGAACCAGTTTGTATCTTCATTGTGAAATGATCAAGATTGGAATATTCAAGTTAAAATTGCCATATTAACATTAATGAATCACGTCAGCTTACAAATAAAGGTAATCACAACATGGTAGTGTTGATCATAATATACGTTTCACTAATTTGAAGAATATGTTTCCTCCATCACGCAGTGAGCTCCGGTGGCCTAGCGGTTAAGCAGGCACTTGGTGCCAACGGTCGCAGGTTCGAACCCCGTAAGAGGTCGAAACTTTTCCAGGGATTAATTTCTCGGCTCACTACATCGTAGGTGGCTGGCCACGTTAAATGGCGCTGCCGTCTCCGATTTTTAAAATGGTGGAGTTGGAGGGGAGGAGGTTTCTCAACCACTCCAACATAGAGGCTGGGATTCTCCCCGAACAACAAAACCTAAACCTAACCACAGTACCTGAATTGCTTCAATTATAAGTGTAGTAATTATTCCCGACAAGTGTTGGTTGTTGAAGTTGTTTCTGAAGTTATGGCATTATTATTTGGAATATAATAAGTTGATTGTAACAATGAACCTGATGCACATATATGGGAAACTCTTTTTTTTAATTAAATGATGATATTATCTATTCGCCTAAATCACACAATCAATAAAAGGTTGGATATTCTATTTTAGAGGGTAATCGATATTCATAATTGGAACCATAAAGATTGATTTTTCCTATATTTAATCCTACCAATAGGTTTCTAATTGATTTAGGGGATGTGTTGCAAAGACTAAGCAACATCCCACAATGTATCATGTATATTTTAGAAGAGCAGACTGAGTTGTGGCAGATTATCAATGCTGTTTTTTTCCTTCTAACGGTTTCTGTCAAAACCCCGACATCATATCAGCCAATATGTCAGTACAATATTAGCGAATTGAAGATTGATTACCTCGATTTTTCAGAATGACCGCAATTCTTTACGTTTGATAGTTTGTTTTTATTTCTTTCGTTTCGGTTTCATCAAGTTATTGAAAGTTACTGTTCAAGATTTGTTTACGCATGAATGTAAATATTGATCCATATTTCAGCTTGGTACACCATTATCTATCTCACTTTTATTTGGAAGTGGAAAGATATACCAATTTAATAGAATGATGAGAAGGTTACTATATAATCAATAAATATGATGCCCTGGATGGTCACCCGGACGTCTCTAGGGGTTCGGCTCTTTCAACTTATATGTATTATTATGGTCGCTGTGCATTTATTAATGTTCATAACAGCCCCGGTTTGAAGGTTAGGTATATGTGCATTTGGAATCATCTGTGTATATGGTAACGGCAACTAATTAAACTGATTAACAGACCACTGTTAGGTAACTCGATTATGATCTATTTAAACACTTTCTATTTAAAAAATGGGGAATAATCGAGGATTAATTTAACCCGGCCACGAGTTGGCACTGGAAAGTCCTTTCAGACATGAACAGGCCAAGATTTGAACTCGTGTGATTATGATATACGGCCGACTAAGCTATCATTAAGACCAGAGATGCGCCAATATATATTTAAGTGAATACCCTATATTTCCTAGTTTATATATTTACTATAAAATGTACATCGTATTTCCTAATTTAAACACGTAATATAAAATACTTCGAATGCACTAAATCACTCATTATTTTACTTTGTTATATTAATTATTAACAAAAGCATATTAACATAAAACCATCCATAAACATTCTTATCACTATATATATCTTTGTAACAGTGTCCACTGAAAGTGTTATTATTCGTGGTTACTTCAATAAATCCCCTACTTTAAATTTATTCAATCTACCCATATATTCATGATATGATAGCATTGTCAACCAATATGACAGGATCACAATAATCATCGTTTAGAATTTATGAAAATAATTAAATATGCAAATATTCTTTAAGAAAGGTCTTCCGCGATCTGAATATTAGCTTGTATATCCCAACCATATATATATATATATATATATATATATATATATATATATATATATATATATATATTACTTGAATAAGTAATTACATCGTAATGCCATCCCTTATAGTAACTTTGAAAATGGATTTACCACATGAAATAATTTTGTAATAACCGCTGTCTTTCTTGAATGGTACAGATTACTGTATATTTTCTACTAAGACAAACTATCACCAGATTGTGTCCTCACGTCATCAATATAATGGCAGCTCTATCGGCAGTATGTTCACATTATCGAAGATTGAACACCTAACCATGGGGGACTATTGGAATATTATTCGTTGTCTAGCGAAGAGTCATTATGACCGAAGTCAGCCATGATGTATCAGAAGTAATTCATAATATATTGCAAGCATGTCCTTGACGTATACATGAGTTCTACATTCAAATGCCTTGAATGTAAGAAGAAGCTTACTCATTGAACATCATGTAGCCAGTTTAGACTTAAATGTATTGAAGTGCTGTGATCGTGCATGTCTGACTCCAACAACAAGTCTAGCTGATATGTGATGGACCTTTAGAAATGTCAGCAACATTTACTGGGATATAGCAAACAACACTAAATTGCCATAATCTAATATATATGTTACCAAGGCATATATCAGGGATATTTTGGAATAACTTATCGAATAACCACTGACGTAAACAATGTTTCAAATGTGAGAGTACGATGTTGAGCATACAATGCGAAAACATTTGCCTACTGACTTGTGAAATATAATACAACTCCAACTTTATCAGGAGTTGAGGCAGGTCTAATATCAATATCAGTATTCTGCATTTTCTGAATATGGCAATCTCATCCATTGAATTAAAGCAAGAATGTATCTGTTGATCCCCATTCAATTAAGCTGATTCTCCCTCATATCATCATGAATCTCTGAAATGCAGCTCTCAAATTTAAACTTAGCTCATACAGGACTACATCCTGGACGCAGTAAATGGGAAACTGCCAATCATCACCTTTTGGCCACGGTCCGTTACGTAACACGTAAACCACGAAAGAGCAGTTTCACCATTACTCAATCTAGACTTCACAGGCTTTAACAGACGTTCATAGTCCAGATTACTTACATTCGCGGATAAAGCTAGGAGTCCAAGATACTTTGGACATGCAGAAGAGCTAATTCGGTACTATGAACTTTTGAAAGGAGTTTTACCCGAATGCCTTCTGTAAAAACGTTATCAGTCCATCTTACCTCAACAACTACTTCACTCAATCTGGAGATGGGGTACAAATAATATATGGGTCTAAAATTATTGAAAGATTATTGAGTTTGAATAGATTTCTTCAGTAAATATATCATAAGATCTTCTTTTAGACGTTCTGGTATTAGACCATCCGATATATATCTGTTCACTTTATCCACCATAATATATATATATATAAGCGAGCATCTGAAGATTTATTTCTTATCATTAATATGTCCTCATTGTGATAAAGTTACCTTTCCTATGCTTACCTGATTGTTTTTTTTTTATTCCAGACAAAATTGCAATTGTTCAAATGTTTCCTTCCTAATTAGCTTCATTACGCAGTAATCGTCTAAAGAGAACATTTATTATAAGCGTATCTTGCAAATAAGGAAAGACTTGGGAGAAGACAAGTCAATAATAAATATGAATGCGTATAATTCACTAACATAAAGTTTTACCTTACTGTCATTAAAGGTAGTTTTGAGGTGATTGTTATGGGTGTTCATGCATTGTAATGTTAATTACGTTAGACTAAACTGATGGTATTGATATTATACGGTATCTAGAGAATAATTGGCAGTACGTTGGAAGAATGAATATTCCTTTAACATCCTGTTAATTAGAATACGATATGAATATATAAGAAACACATATTGAGGTATTTTTGCTCAATGTGAATGTAATGTTGTAAGATCAATTTGATTTTAGTAATTTTTCTAAATCTAGTCCGTGTTGATGATGATGATGATGATGATGATGATGATAATGATGGCACTGAAAATGATGATTGTTATTAGTCGTGTTGATTATGATAATAATAACGGTTAACACGACGATTGAGGCTTTAATCGTACGACAAATATTTATAATTATATTTCTAATTTTAATCCTACTGGAGTCCGTTCATAGTTAGTTAGCAGATACGTAAACTTGTAAATCTTCTGGCTATTCGTTTAGTTATAATATAAATATAAAACTAGCTTTTTCTTATAGCAGACTTTGCAATTCGTCATTATGTCCTAATAAAGTAATGCCTTTACACTTTTATCGTGATATTTTCAAATACAAACAGATTCTTGACAAAATTAAGTTTCTGGACACATCGGCTTATAAATGACAGCAAGCTAGCAGAATGGTCAACATATATCACACTCTGCGCTTCCATGGCGCAGTAGTTAGCGTAGTGTGATACAAATATTTAGGCTATGAGTTCAAATCCGACCTATATCTTTATTTGTGCAGTGCTTTCATGGTCAAGTGCCACTCTGCCACAGTATATGTGTACTGTTGTTTGGCTGTGTTTGTGTGTGTATCAGTCATCATCGTATTCCGGTTATTGTATCGTTAATCACCTTCCTATTACGGGTAATTATTAAGCAGCGCTGTTATACTGTTATTTTGATAATTTTATTGAGAAAGAGAGAGAAGAAAAAATGGTTAGGGATGGGGAGAGAGATAGAGGGGAATGAACATACACACACACACAGAGAGTCAGAGAGAGAGAGAGAGAGGAAGAGAGAGAGAGAGAGAAGAGAGAGAGAGAGAGAGAGAGAGAGAGAGAGAGAGAGAGAGAGAGAAGAGAGAGATAGAGAAGAGAAAGAGGAGAAAGAGAGAGAGAGAGAGAGAGAGAGAGAGAGAGAGACACAAGATATTTTCTAAAAGAATTATTCCGTAGATTCACTGCCCTAATTAAACTCTATCATTTTCCATTGTTCAGGTATACGACTGGACTGATCGATAACAAATATATTATCAGATATTAAATATCAGATGTTAAATATTATACCCAGGAGGCAATCTCCTCCGTTACGATTGTTTGCTATAGTGCAGTGGTTAGAGAACTGCGTTCCAAACCTTAGGCTTGTCGGTTTGAATCCGATTTGTAGCAATGTTCTATTACATGTTCCACGTTTTATTAATGCCCAGACGTCCTAAACAAATCACTCAGTTTAATTAAAATAAATTATTTTGTACCTGATATAATGTTAGAAAAGTATAGAAGCAACCATTGTACGTGTAACAGTATACTGCTTTATATCTTGTTTAGCTATCAAATAATGTCCTATCTACACGAACTAACAAGTATACAGTGTATCAGTAGGATGTAACTTTTAATTGGTGAAACTTTTAAGAGACAGTGATTATAGAAATAGTAGAATCGTTGTAAACAAATAAAAACCCTATAAATGTTACCATTGCAAGATAATTAATAATAACATTTTAAGAACACGATCTTAATCTACTTGAAATTAACCAAACTTCGGATCAAATTATTAACATCTACTTTTATTGACCTACAGGGTATATTATCATTAATGTGAACCCACGTAAAATAAGTATTCCATAGATAGCTCATTTGGATATCTCGTTATCAGTACATTTTCTATGCGTATCAAAATCAAGATATGAAAAATACCACTGTGATATGGCATATCGTTATATATATATATATATATGTGTGTGTGTGTGTGTGTGTGTGTGTGTGTGTGTGTGTGTGTGTGTGTGTGTGTGTGTGTGTGTGTGTGTGTGTGTGTGTGTGTGTGTGTGTGTGTGTGTGTGTGTGCACAAGAGTTGCGGTAAAACACCAATCATCATCATCAACATCAACATCAATATATATATATATATATATATATATATATATATATATATATATATATATATAATGACAAATAATATTGCATATAGAAAACATATTACTTAGCGTGTTTGTTGAATAAAAGTCGAACTTATTATTGTTTAATAACGGTATTAGTTAACTAGTATACAGGCAGGTAATCGGAAAATATATGAATTCATTTTGCGCATGTGTGAACTTCTGATTGTATCCGTGTCTCCCACCATATTATTATATGTATACGTTCCTTGGTATCGGTGCTACTTGACTAATGACAACTGATACTAGCTCTATCAGACAGTAATAGTTTGAAAGAGATTTACAATTTGAAAACACTCACAGCGCCATCAGGTGAACAACTTCGTAAGCCACAATCTAGTGCATGCGTCGTTCAATGCGTCAATCATTTAAAATGTAAAATCTTACTTTCCCAACGGAATATATTAACGTCCGAATGAGATTGTGCCTTCGGCAAATTACGGTGTACTTGAATACCATTTATAACAGTCACGTAAAGAAAGACGACAGCGGCACACTGCTATAATGTATGATTAAGCAGACGAAAGAAATAATAAATGAATACAGTTGAACTTGAAAGAAACGTCATCTTTCATAAAAAAAAAAATCGATTCCTTTTTGCAAATACAGCGGACGACTTTTGATCCATTATACTAATTGAGATCTGTTTCTTTCATTGGCTGATACAGACGACCACATTCTGTTAAAAACTAAACAGGTAAGTAATTATTGTCTATGCAAAAATACATTACCTCTATAAGTGATTACAGACATGCAAACATAACAATGCTATCCTTGTTATATCTTTAAAATTGTGTGATATATTACTTAGACAGAGATGGGTTGGTTATGTCTGTATTTGTATCCTATATCAGTCTGGTGATATATGATATAACGATAATCCCGAGAGACTACTGTGTCCCATATTACTACTTTTTTCTTCTTTTCTTGTCAAATCTATTAATCATTTTACGAAAAAGGACAATGAAACGGCATCTTGTTGTCACAAAACTCGATGAAAGCAGAAAGAACCCTTATTGTCTAGAAAGTGAGAATGTCAGAATGAAATTACTCATGAGACATTGAGGCAATCTATGAATCATTCGTAGCTGCAATAGTAGTGTTATTGTTCATACAAAAATGTGCATATGTTGGATTACTATCCACAACTTGGGGGTTTACTTTAGCAACAGTATCAGGGAGGCGCCTTGCAATAGTAATAGTGATAGTAGTATTAGTAGTAGTAGTTTTGGTGATGGTGGGGTGGTTTTAATCAGTAAAAGTAAATAAACGAATTTATGATTGAGTGAGTGAGTGAGTGAGTGATTGAGTGATTGAGTGAGTGATTGGTGTTAGTGAGTTGAGTGAGTGAGTGAGTGAGTGAGTGAGTGAGTGAGTGAGTGAGTGAGTGAGTGAGTGAGTGAGTGAGTGAGTGAGTGAGTGAGTGAGTGAGTGAGTGAGTGAGTGAGTGAGTGAGTGAGTGAGTGAGTGAGTGAGTGAGTGAGTGAGTGAGTGAGTGAGTGAGTGAGTGAGTGAGTGAGTGAGTGAGTGAGTGAGTGAGTGAGTGAGTGAGTGAGTGAGTCAACGTCTATGTAATGAGTTGTAATGATAATAGGGGGAGAACGTGGAGGAAGAGGACTAATGAGGAAGGACAAAGGGCCAAAGTGAAGCTTTGATGTCGGTAATTAATAATATCCACGCAGGCCTTTATTTCGAAAACTACTTTATGGAGATGGCGTATACGTCGTAGCTTAAATAAACTGTGTTATTGATAGAGTGGGATTTGGCTTGTATGTGACAACGAGTATGATATGATAAGGGTTATGTCAGTTTGGTATATTGAGCTATAACCCATCTAACTCGAGAGAGTCCTAGATTTATACAAATGGCCATATAACAAGTCAATCCTTTAGATTAATAAAGTCATAACGCCAGTGTCCTATTGATGAACGATAACTAAGGCTTTCTATGTGGACATCGTAACGAAAATACACACACAGAACACGCAGACAGACACACAACACGAACACGCAATGCAGTACCACACACACTCAGACGCATACACACAACACACACACACACACACAACACATACGCATTTAGACATATTTGATTAATTGTGCAATCCAATATTTGTTAAATGATTGTTACAAGTTTATTAAAAGTTATGTTTGTCTTGCTGCACGTGGTAGGGGTCCATATTCCCTAAGCAAATATCATTCCATTTTGCGAATGTCTCAGCGAATTAATATGGCCATCTTCCGCTGCTTATGCTTAATCACGTGCCCAGTGTCAGACAGACACATTTAGTCATATACATTCTGCGAAGTGTTAATATATTATGACGAATTTATTTGAAAACGGCCATTAAATAGGTAATGGTCTTTGACTTTAGCAAGTATCTAATTCCAAACCCTAGAGATGTTATGACCTTTGTGGATATAAATATAATACTAATACTAATACAACCACTACCACTACTACTACTTCTAATAATAATAATAATAATAATAATAATAATAATAATAATAATAATAATAATAATAATTAATGTATAATTAATAAAGTGCTCTTTATAACAGGAGCCATCCCAGATAGTATATTTAAAAAATCTAAAGAGTTTAACCAAATGTAATGTATGTTCATGCAGCGACTAAGAGAGTGATTGAAGTATGAAATGATTCATATCAAGGTTAGCCTACGATAAAAGTTTCATATCTACATCTATCTTGGAGAATGATTTTGCTAGATGTAAGGAATCATAACATTTGACTTATAAATAATTACTCTATTCCGACCATGATCCGGGCAAATTATCTGAGGTAGTCAAACTGTTAACGGACAGAACAGGATTTCTGTATAGTTTGAAAATAGTAGATATGGTACACCTGGTTCCAATTGGTATGATGGCTTATACTCACTATACTGTGATTAATCATACCAAACACAGCTCCAGAACAGTGAATGGCCTAATTTGGGTTAAGGAATATTGTCATATTATTTAGGTTGATCCGTATATCTCGACACAATGTGTAGGTTGTCCGGATACAATATAAATTCACCTCTACCAATGGCAGCAATGTAAGATATGATAAACATATTTCTATAGATTAATATATATGATTAAAGAAATATTAAGATTATATTGCTGATATTGGGCTATGAATTAATCAAAAATCTTTTAAAATTAAGAGACGATAAGACAAATATTACGTTACCCATAATAGATTAGTAAGAAATATAAGGGCGATTTTTGACAAATGTAATTTCACATCAGTATGGCAACCTGCTGACTATTATCGTAAAATATCCACTATTTGGAATCATTCTTGACACCCAAAACCTTTATCATTATACCACATGCTATTGCATCACATCTCGTATAGACAACTGTACTTCGCTTGTATGGGTCATATCTGATTAAAATATTTAATGTCTCAAGATAATTCAGAATGGTACATATCTCACAGTGACATAGACTCTAAAATATTATAATATCATTAAAATACTTCAAAACCAACCTTAGCTACATGTTGGATAAACGTATCTATTTCAAGATTTTGCAATATCTTTTAAGATTTAGCTCACAATGTTTCAATCAATCAGTGACACTGCTCTTAAATACCTCTGTCACTAGTGTCAAAGAGAATGTCATCCCGAAATCGCAGGTCATTCGGTCCCTAGATCACCGCACTGCTGTTTATCTAGCTCCTCCGCTTAAGATATTCCTATAAGACTGACTGATGAACTGAATGGCTGGCTAGCTCAATATTTCAGTGACCAGCTGACTTATTGACCCACTCACTAAAAATCAATCAAACAATCAATCATTCCATGAATCAAGTACATCCTCAATCACCCAATTACTCATCAACTCGCCATCTCTCGGTTACATTATAAAAAGACAAGTTATTCATTTACCTGATTAGTTAAGTAATACAAGACCCCAAGAAAAATTAATTTGTCTAATCGGGTTTGGTAGACTTAGCTATTACCAGCGCATGACGAGGATACAAACTATGATGCTAAACATATATCAGCTTTGTAATTGTATTCATTCTTACGAGATCTGGTCTTCAGAACCCGCCTAAACCTTTAGCCAATACCTCAGTAGTTAATATATAATTCGCACTAACTGATAATATACTTGATTTATCAGCATTACCGCAATTCATTATACTGGCTAATATTCAATACTTTCCTGTTGATGTATATATGTGTAAATGATTCTATATTTTATTTTGACGGAGTAATCACTGAAGTACTCTTATCTGTACGTGGAAACCTAAACTGACTCTATAATAATCATATGAAATGTAGCTGATAAATAAACATGATCCCTGGTATTGTCACACATGTTTACATCTATAGTGGGTATGTGTGAAGGGATTCTGCTTACTCATGCTCTCTCGAGTTTGTATGCTTACGAGCATTTGGAACCAATTATATAAAACTGCTCAGTGACATCGTTTGTCTAGATTTCAGAGTGTGCGCCCATGACAATTTGTATCTGCTGGTAAATGTATGCGGTTAGATATGTAATTAGCGAATTCTTCATCCGAAATAAAATTGTTCTTCGGGTGTTCTAATTCCACGAACAATAGAAAGGTTTATTTATATTAAGACATCCTAGATATATCTTTAGGATATGACAGTTGTGCTAGTTGTCATAGAGGACTGTAATGTCGTGATTTATTCACAATTAGCCTTCATTAATTGTTTTAAGAAATATTGTTCTTAGAAATGAGGATTTAATATTGATCAAATGTGAGTAATTGTTCAAATTGAAAACAAAAGGTTTGAACATTAGCTTTATAATCGAAATAATTTGATTTGTATATCATGCCATCTCCTATTCAGCTCCAATTTCATTTATGAGCGATGTACTCACTCGTTACTCTAGCTATTTCCATTTCGGATCATTTCTCAGAAGCGAAATTTCTTGTATTAAAAATCAAAACAAATTGTCAATAATTAAAACTATATTGCGAAGTAGTTTAAATAATCTGATTTATCGATAGTAGTTCAAGGTGCGGTTGCCAAGAATTTAAATTGAGTTGAGTTGTTTCGACCTGGGCAGTGGTCACACCCGGAAACATGAAACGTGAACAATAAAAGCTTTCCAAATGATATATTAAATTGACTATGGTTACAAAAGCTATATCCATGTTTTATATCAACCAACTATATGACATGATATGACTCATACACACACGCATACACACCAACATACATACGTACGCACTCACACGCGGTGTACACACACACACACACACATATATATATATATATATATATATATATATATATATATATATATATATATATATACTGATCACACTTACTAAAACACTTACTAAATTCGGCGCATGTTTCCTGAATGAATATGATTCTTCTTTTTCAATCCGGACTAGAGAGCCATTCTCAAACGGGAACAACTTTGATGAAGAGAAAATACAGGACATTCCTTTGGCGACAAGAAAAGACTGTTTTATTTATCATGTCTGCGTATTCTGACCTCGTCAATCACGGTGGTGCTTGGTCCTAATGGGTGATAAATAAAGGAAAAAGAATGTCTTCAAAATCCTACTACCTTCTAGTAATATAGTCAGGTGTTCAATCTCTCGTACTGTCAACATCTTGTCAACAGAACTGTCATCACATAGACATATTAATGACATCAGCTGAAGACTGCAGACAACTTCTCTCCTCGTTGATGATACATCAACATGTTGACGTGAAGGAGGAACTAAGTAATGCTAAATAGTGTAAGTGTATATGTCAAGCTATGTACGTAATGACAGTACAATAAAGAAAATATATATGTATGCATATATAATTATGTAATCATGCGAGCACATATGTCCCCAATCATACATATACTCATATTTTGGCATCTATATATTTACACACAGCAATTGTCAGTGAATCAATCAATCAATCAATCAATCAACCAACCAATCAATTAATCAATCAATCGATATATTACTAAGGTTGACAGTTGTTGAGGTTGATAGTTGCTGAGGTTGACAGTTGCTGAGGTTGACAGTTTCCGGAATACGTTTTAACAAGTTTGAATTGGAAGATGCTACGGAAGTAATTACCTCTCGATCTGTTTTAGAATTTCCAAATGCTGCGAAGACGTTTCTGTCTTGTGTGTACTGAATTTAGATACAGACATTTCAGCTCTATATATTTTATATAGAAAAGTTTACTTCTTAAATTTTAGAAACATGCACACACACACACATGCACACGCACGCACGCACGCACGCACATATATATATATATATATATATATATATATATAGTATTGAATATATACGACATCTCCATATTAATAATATGCATAAGCGTCTGGGACCCTGAGTGACAACATGCCCATTCCTTGTATGTTCGTTTGTATGATCGCACAGGTGGACATGGAAAAAGTATTTTACGCTACGCCACCTCCTATTGGGGGGATGCCTCCATGATCTAACCGATATTGCCTTTGGCCACAGATGACAAATTTCGTTGTGTAGTGTCTGGAGGGCATTTCATCTTTCCCGTTGCCTCATTACCTTTGCAGGTCGACCGGTCCACTTCGCCTACATCTGGACCGAAGTGCCCGTAAAGCATGAAACATCCAAACCGCAAAAGGCAGACAGGCAAACATTATACATTTTGTTTAGCTCTTAGTGGTTTAATATTGTCATATTATATTATAACATAATATGGCAATATTATGTTATAACATAATATTAGAACTTTGTCGTCATTTAGTGGCAAACTGGTAAGCTAACAGTTAAATCAATGCGATACGGATGTCTGAGTGAGTGCGTGCGTGCGTACATGCACGCGCGCATGTGTGTCGTATTCTTCGGGATTCTTCAGCTGTTAGATGTTAGAGAGAAGTGAGTCTTCTGGGATGCCAAAGGATATATTCCTATGTTTTCAAGTAATTTATTCCTTCTCCTATGGATATATGGTTCTGATGTTTGTATTCCTCCCCGTTGAATAAAAGAACAACAAAATCAATCGGCGATCAATATCTGATGCGAGAACAGATTTAGCAATATTATATATCACATTGATCTGTGTCTGAATACCGGCGGCCTAAGTCGGAACAATATATACTTAGTCAGCTATAACGTTTTCAAATATACAGAGTAGATGTGGTGTGAGGTCCATTATGTGATGGGAGTTCGGGAAGGGACGTAATGATGATTAGCCAAAGAGCCACAAGCCATCTAAACGTTATACTAACTACATGAATTATGGATAATGATAGTCTATCAAATTTGGATGTTCAATATGTCAGTGTTAATTCTTCTCGTTTGCCAAATAACTTCCATATGATATTGTTATTGTAATGTGATTCAAGTTTTTATGTTGCGCATTTGTCGTTCAAAAACGTGTACCTATATTTACATTGATTAAATTCAAATACGTCGTCAATTGTTTTCCCGTAAATGTAACCACCACATCAAATATACCTCGTGAAATTGGTACGTGAAGTTCGAGCACAATGATGAATCCTACCTGGAGCAGTAAGGTGCAATCTTTGACATCCAAACGACCATTACTAAGTACAATAATGTTTTGGTTAAGTCTTCTTCGTTGTTTTCTCAAAATATATGATATATAGAAGGGGTGTATCCTGTACCTGGTACTGAGTAATGACGTCATCGGGGTTAATGGAGATTAGAAGATTGAGCCATATGTCACCCTTCTAAACTTACACCGTTCTCTGACAACTGACAGTCAGTGGCCCGTGACGTGTGTTACGGGAAGCTGGCGCTCTAATCTGATGATAGATTAGTCCAATGTAGCATCCGTAATGCCTACTTTATTACATAGTTGCTGTTCTCGTTGTTGTTGGTGTATTTAAGGAGAGGCATGTACATACACACGTGTGTGCGCGCCGACTCCGACACATACATACAAACACACACACAAACACTCACATATATAAATACATACATACGCACGCAGAAATGTACACAAGAAAAATGCATACACGCTCATCCACGACATGTATTATAGTGTAGCCGATGAACATAGGTGATGTTTCTCTTTATGTATTCTCTTATGACACCAGTCTTTTGCTTGTGATTATCGATCGAAGACTTCTTATTTCTTAATTGAACGTTGCCCTTAATTTTCGTGGGCCACAAAATACTAAAATATATAAAATTGTATTCTTTCTGACACTCCAATATTAGTAACACAGTTAATGCCCTGCTTAATATCGTAAGTTCAGCATCAAATTATTCTTTGGTCTTAAGATCTAATCGCATTAATAAATACTGTACATATACAATAACTAGGTAAATACTAATCACAAAATAGTATGTTTGTTTAAGTTGTCAAAGTAATGTCCACTTTATGGTTCAAACAATTCTCACTGAGGAGAAATGCGTGTTTTTGCCAGGTGTATAAATAACCGTTTTCGCTTCTCGCTACACAAATATAAATTACTCTAAGAGATTGGCCGGATCGATATCAGGAAAAGGGCCAAAGATTATTTTGCCAAAGTGCGGTTAGAATTAGTGGGGGGTTAAAAATTAGCAACAACCACTGAGTGTTGAGTACATTGACCGGAAGTAACGAGGACGACATCCACAAGTTGGGAAGAAAAAGTGAAAAGTGAGATTGGCTAAATCTTTTGTTTTCTGCAATAAATCACACCTGATTATTGTTACAATAATACGTAACAGCTTGGTCTTGTAATATAGTGAAATAAACGTCATCGTTCATAAATTAATATGTGAGAGACCGAATAATGACATCA